>JAOWCC010000019.1:97279209-97585352 GCA_030867875.1 Actinernus sp. WN-2022
GGTTCAAAACAATGAATATATGCCTGCTCAAATGCAGTGTGTTAAACTGTTTAAATTAAAAGGTCAACATACGAGAAAAACAAAAATATTAAATTACATATTTACTAGGGGAGCAGAGAAATTTTATGAAAGTCACCGCGCTACCGGCCACTCCAAAAGACTGCTAAATTCAGCTAATAATTCTTCCCTTTGGTTATTACTAAGAGGATGTCAAATTAAAGTGTATTTCATCTTCAATCTCATGTGGCCCGAGTGAAAGCCCAGATGGGCTCTTGTTCGAATAAGCGCCCACCTCGAATAAGCGCCCACCTTTGTTTGGTTGAAGCGAAATAAACTTGTTATCCTTTGTTTTGTTATTCTCTAAAAATGTCCTCACTTGCTGAAAATGATGACAAAATCATAAGCGACCACCTTCGAATAAGCGCCCACCTCGTATAAGCGCCCACCCTCAAGGTCCCAATAAGTACGGTAAATACGCCGGGCGTTCGCTAGAACACTTAGCTCTTCCCTCACAATTTCCATCGTTTATAAGGCTCTTTTGCTTGACTATTTCTCATTTGCTGAGATAAAAAACAAATTACGACAGTTTGCCGTGGTATGTTACTAATAGGATCTTTCGCCCTTTCATCCCATATATAAGCCGTATGTGCCGGATAAGGTATAGTTTTCGAGGTGCCCGGACCCTTTCTGATAATCTGTCAATTTATCATCCTTAAATAAATTATCCGATCCTACGATTTTTGTGTTCCCCTAACTTTTGATATGCCGCAATATCGTGCATTTGCTCAACGCCCGCTAAACGTAACAATCTTCAATAAACGTAAAGCATTACACAGACTGAGAAATAAAAACATGTTCTGAGTTACTTGTCCCTTAAATAGGGTCTCATATTTTAATCATTCAAGCCTTAATTGGAAAGGGTACCCATTTTACGATTTTTCACCCCTAAATAGGGTCAGGGTTTCGATATCTCCGCGGCACACATCTATCCTAAATTTCTGGGAGTAGATGAAGTAGATGATGTGGCCAATTTCTTGATAACATGACATTTATCCAGGGGAAAAAGAAGTAATATTTACACCAGAATATATAGAAACAGTCCATTTCTCTTTCTAGCTAATTATATAACACCCTAGCCACCGATTAATCCAGATAGTTAAATACATATTTGAACGTATATTATGCTTCTCAGCTCAGAAATAAGGAAATATTGAGTATCATAGAGCAGATTTCGTATGAGTGGGACAAACTACGGCAATGACTACAAAACGGTTACCGTACGGCATGCCGTGACGTTGAAATATGGCTTTCCCGTTGTTTTTGTCCTGTTGATCCAATTAAATGACAGAGTTACGGTACGGCACGGTTACGGTAAGGATACGGCTCGGAGGAGCGGGTACTCCTTTAAATTATGACGTATATATATGTACGACGGGGCGAGTCGGGGTTTGGACCTAACTTGGGCAGTCAGAATCAAAAGAGTAGGCCGACAATCAGGGTTAGTTTTTACAAAAGGTAGGGCAATCAGGGATTCAATGGAGCTCCCTTTTGGGGTCAAACAGGGTCAGGGTTCATGGCCGCACGTACCTACCCATTTTCACATATGGGGGGGGGGGGGGGGGTGGGGGGGGAAGACTTTATTAAACATTATAAGTATAGCTCTCTACTATTCACAAATTTAATTTATAGTTATTTGGATTAATACGACGCATTTACCCTTTCCTAGATCTCGGTTCAAGCTCAAAACACAAGGTTTATTTTGAAGACCCACAGGAGAAACCTTCAGGAAGTAGGATCGAATTCCATGGCGTACCCTTTATTGTTATTGGATCGAAAGTCCTCGACTGCCAGCATGGAATTGACCGCCATTGCTCGTCGAAGAGGAAAAAAACATGGAAACGGTAGAGAACCTAAAGAGCCTGAGTAACAGTATTAATAACTAAAGAACGAGGAAGCAAACACTATTCAAGGATTTCTTTTTATCCAATGGATAGCCGATAGACAAACTTTATTTAGACACAGAATCTCGTCATAGTACATGCTCATCCCGAGAGCTGTGTGTGTAATTAAAAGTAATTACGATAAAATTAATATATACAATCTTACAACTCATAACATGAATTAGACTCGTTCCAGGTTACTACACCACTATATACAAAGCTGCGCTTGAGGAATTCAGTATTCGGCTTTGGTGCCCTGAGATGCGATATGCTCCCTCGAGTTTTATGCGAGTGGACTTCGTTAACTGTAATGAACGATTTAGTTAGATAATCTGAGGCGTTTCCTTTAAGTATGTTGCTCACAATCGCAAGTTTTAGATTACGCTGCCGTTCCTCGAGCGTTAACCATCTTAGCCTATCAATCAGATCGAGTAATGATTCTTGCCGCGCGGTTTTGAAGTTTTTGAAGACTATCACGAGAGACCTTGCCGAGTGGCATATCTGAGCCAGAGTAATTCTGGGTCACTAAATCGCGAATACGTCGTAATGCACCCAGGCCTTTCGAAACCTTTTTCTTAATGACCTTAATATGCGACTTCCAACTTAGGTTTTCGTCGATGATAACACCTAATGACTTAGTTTCTTTTACGCGTTTGAACTGGGTATTACCTATCAGTAGTAACAGTAGCCAAATTACTCAGTCGATTTCATGATGCCACAACTACATATTCGCTTTTCACGACATTAAGGCAGAGTCGATTTCATTTGAGCCAATCGTGTAAACGATCTAAATCGGCATTTAATTTATCCTCGATTATGGTCAAATCTCTGTACTATAGGTTAAGAATGTGTCATCTGCGTAAAGATTAGGAATGGAGTTCAACAGGCAGCTCGGGAGGTCACTGATATAAACAAGAAAAAGTAAGGGTCCCAATTGGAGAAAAAGAAATCCTTTTTTACCAATTTACTTTATTTTATAATATTTTCCTACATATATAGCAAAAATCTGAAATACAGACAGAGACACACGTGGAAACAACAAACTTTAGTGTTACTTAACTATAGTCCTTGGGTACTTATTACAACGACCATGTGACAAGTAGACGGCGACATTTGGTACAGAAAACCCAAAAATTTGGCTGCCGTGCTCAAATTTTGATGCGAGAGGTCCAGCGATTTCCGGACTATCAGGTAAAACGTGATGCGTACGTTACTTTTTTCATGCATGTATCATTTTTAGAATGGCTACATCGTTTCGAGAAAGAAAGATAGCAATAACCAATGTAAAAATGACATTCATATATAAGGTGGCTCAAATCAAATGTAAATAAATGTTTTCATGATTTACCTCGAATAAATTTCCATATACATGCCCTCAAAAAGTTGAAGTCTCCCTACAAACATCAGCGAGTGTGGTCCTTAAGGATCCAGAAATTAACTTCAAAGACTATAATTGACAAGTACAGCCCAGCGTACAACTCACTTCGCTGTTTGACCATTTGATCTAGATGTTGCAAGACCACGATTCCGAAAAAGGAAGTAAGACGTGCTCAAAGAAACTCAGGGCGGCCATTTTAGAAGGAAGAGCTCAAGGGCAACGAAGGTTCTACATACAGTTTCCTGGTCAGGAAGATCATAAAGGGCATGTTATTGGAGACGTAAGTGGATCGACGAGAACGATAATATATATATAACAATAATTTATATTGTATTAGTACGACGATAGCGTCGGCTTCATTCCCAAGAGATACATGTAGTAATACTGACGTTCTTGATTACAGCGCGCTGGAATCTTACAGACAACTGATGAACGGATCAAGGCGAAGATCAGAGAACTCGTGTCTGACGGAGTCAGAGATGTGAATGATTATTGTCCAGAGTCATTTAGCAATGGTGAGCATCCATTAGTCATCGCCCTGCTACTTGTCTACGGCATTGTAGAACATAATCAGAGAAACATTTATATTTTTAGTTTTGGTCATCGAGTCAATGTGTCTCTAAATCCCGTCGACATACCAACTTTTCAAGCAAGTTTTATAAACACTTGTCATTTCTATTAATGTGTTTTTAATGTAATAGTACTACTAATTGTATTTAATAAACGTTTTCCATACTTTTGCTGCTGATTGAATACGGTTGTAGCATCCACCGAACACAATCGAACTTAATGGAACGCGATTGAGTCAATCAAAATTGAACTCACCCAAAATCATGGTGTTTGATTACGTTCGATATGAAAAATAATCGCATTCCATCGAACATTTTGGTTCGATTACTGTACTTATTACTCGGGCTGCCTGTGGCAGCACCGAGTCTTAAAATGCAAGCCGTTATTTTTTTTGTTGGGTGTCGCAAAATTTCTGCGCATGCGTTAAAGGTCAAATTCACACCAATCAGATCGCACTGTGCTGATCCACGCAACAATCGCCAGGTTAATTTATTTACATAAATTAATACAGTAAAGCAAGATGGCGGAGGACCCGCGAGCAACTTTCTCTCTCATTTGGAGTCTCATCTCTCAAATGTAAGCCAGTTTAATGTTTTATTTAACTTCACTCGTGCGAAAGCCTTCCAACAGGCTCAGGATATTTCAACTGGCGCTATTGTCGGAGCCGAAGGACCGCGTTTTTTACCCAGATGGCCAGTGATTTTATTATACGACACGTAGGACGACCTGAAGCCAGTGTAGGGGCCAGGATCCGGAAAGCTAAAATTCGAAGAAATAGATATTGGAATCTATAAGCCATCGGCTCGCTGTGCTGCATTTAAAACATCCGAGGAGAACATCTTATTTTGGGTGAAGGCACTTCAAGACCAATATTATGAGTCTCTTAAAAACTGTTAGAGATTGAAATTTACCGTAAGTTGGATCAGAGAGTATTGAGATCAAGTTATTTCGTTCCAGCGAGGATATTGACCTAGCGGAAACGGTACAAGCTGTCGAAGGATTTTACTTATAATCATCCACAACAGGAATAGTTATGTGCCAAGGCATGGGAAAAGATCGAGTTTCCCAGATTACAGATGAAAGTAGAGAACTTAACGAATGAAGAAACAGAGGTCATGCGCGACATGCTTGAGAAAATGAACATGTTCAACACTTTATGTTATACTAAGAAAACAAAACAAATTACAGAGCCTGCAAGTTCACAAGTCAATGAAAAACCTCAAGAGCCTGTAGTTTTGGATCAACATATCCTTGAAACTCCAAAAGCAACATACACATGAGTCAAATTCAAACCGGAATTCTTTAGATTCTTCACGACAACCCGATCCCTATTCATCAGAATACATTTTCTGTGCTAAATGACGAGAGTTTATAATTACCTGACCGACAACCCACTACTAAAGAAAGGGACCATGAAGTACGGTAGTACGGTTAATTCTCGGGTTCAAAACAATGAATATATGCCTGCTCAAATGCAGTGTGTTAAACTGTTTAAATTAAAAGGTCAACATACGAGAAAAACAAAAATATTAAATTACATATTTACTAGGGGAGCAGAGAAATTTTATGAAAGTCACCGCGCTACCGGCCACTCCAAAAGACTGCTAAATTCAGCTAATAATTCTTCCCTTTGGTTATTACTAAGAGGATGTCAAATTAAAGTGTATTTCATCTTCAATCTCATGTGGCCCGAGTGAAAGCCCAGATGGGCTCTTGTTCGAATAAGCGCCCACCTCGAATAAGCGCCCACCTTTGTTTGGTTGAAGCGAAATAAACTTGTTATCCTTTGTTTTGTTATTCTCTAAAAATGTCCTCACTTGCTGAAAATGATGACAAAATCATAAGCGACCACCTTCGAATAAGCGCCCACCTCGTATAAGCGCCCACCCTCAAGGTCCCAATAAGTACGGTAAATACGCCGGGCGTTCGCTAGAACACTTAGCTCTTCCCTCACAATTTCCATCGTTTATAAGGCTCTTTTGCTTGACTATTTCTCATTTGCTGAGATAAAAAACAAATTACGACAGTTTGCCGTGGTATGTTACTAATAGGATCTTTCGCCCTTTCATCCCATATATAAGCCGTATGTGCCGGATAAGGTATAGTTTTCGAGGTGCCCGGACCCTTTCTGATAATCTGTCAATTTATCATCCTTAAATAAATTATCCGATCCTACGATTTTTGTGTTCCCCTAACTTTTGATATGCCGCAATATCGTGCATTTGCTCAACGCCCGCTAAACGTAACAATCTTCAATAAACGTAAAGCATTACACAGACTGAGAAATAAAAACATGTTCTGAGTTACTTGTCCCTTAAATAGGGTCTCATATTTTAATCATTCAAGCCTTAATTGGAAAGGGTACCCATTTTACGATTTTTCACCCCTAAATAGGGTCAGGGTTTCGATATCTCCGCGGCACACATCTATCCTAAATTTCTGGGAGTAGATGAAGTAGATGATGTGGCCAATTTCTTGATAACATGACATTTATCCAGGGGAAAAAGAAGTAATATTTACACCAGAATATATAGAAACAGTCCATTTCTCTTTCTAGCTAATTATATAACACCCTAGCCACCGATTAATCCAGATAGTTAAATACATATTTGAACGTATATTATGCTTCTCAGCTCAGAAATAAGGAAATATTGAGTATCATAGAGCAGATTTCGTATGAGTGGGACAAACTACGGCAATGACTACAAAACGGTTACCGTACGGCATGCCGTGACGTTGAAATATGGCTTTCCCGTTGTTTTTGTCCTGTTGATCCAATTAAATGACAGAGTTACGGTACGGCACGGTTACGGTAAGGATACGGCTCGGAGGAGCGGGTACTCCTTTAAATTATGACGTATATATATGTACGACGGGGCGAGTCGGGGTTTGGACCTAACTTGGGCAGTCAGAATCAAAAAGAGTAGGCCGACAATCAGGGTTAGTTTTTACAAAAGGTAGGGCAATCAGGGATTCAATGGAGCTCCCTTTTGGGGTCAAACAGGGTCAGGGTTCATGGCCGCACGTACCTACCCATTTTCACATATGGGGGGGGGGGGGGGGGGTGGGGGGGGAAGACTTTATTAAACATTATAAGTATAGCTCTCTACTATTCACAAATTTAATTTATAGTTATTTGGATTAATACGACGCATTTACCCTTTCCTAGATCTCGGTTCAAGCTCAAAACACAAGGTTTATTTTGAAGACCCACAGGAGAAACCTTCAGGAAGTAGGATCGAATTCCATGGCGTACCCTTTATTGTTATTGGATCGAAAGTCCTCGACTGCCAGCATGGAATTGACCGCCATTGCTCGTCGAAGAGGAAAAAAACATGGAAACGGTAGAGAACCTAAAGAGCCTGAGTAACAGTATTAATAACTAAAGAACGAGGAAGCAAACACTATTCAAGGATTTCTTTTTATCCAATGGATAGCCGATAGACAAACTTTATTTAGACACAGAATCTCGTCATAGTACATGCTCATCCCGAGAGCTGTGTGTGTAATTAAAAGTAATTACGATAAAATTAATATATACAATCTTACAACTCATAACATGAATTAGACTCGTTCCAGGTTACTACACCACTATATACAAAGCTGCGCTTGAGGAATTCAGTATTCGGCTTTGGTGCCCTGAGATGCGATATGCTCCCTCGAGTTTTATGCGAGTGGACTTCGTTAACTGTAATGAACGATTTAGTTAGATAATCTGAGGCGTTTCCTTTAAGTATGTTGCTCACAATCGCAAGTTTTAGATTACGCTGCCGTTCCTCGAGCGTTAACCATCTTAGCCTATCAATCAGATCGAGTAATGATTCTTGCCGCGCGGTTTTGAAGTTTTTGAAGACTATCACGAGAGACCTTGCCGAGTGGCATATCTGAGCCAGAGTAATTCTGGGTCACTAAATCGCGAATACGTCGTAATGCACCCAGGCCTTTCGAAACCTTTTTCTTAATGACCTTAATATGCGACTTCCAACTTAGGTTTTCGTCGATGATAACACCTAATGACTTAGTTTCTTTTACGCGTTTGAACTGGGTATTACCTATCAGTAGTAACAGTAGCCAAATTACTCAGTCGATTTCATGATGCCACAACTACATATTCGCTTTTCACGACATTAAGGCAGAGTCGATTTCATTTGAGCCAATCGTGTAAACGATCTAAATCGGCATTTAATTTATCCTCGATTATGGTCAAATCTCTGTACTATAGGTTAAGAATGTGTCATCTGCGTAAAGATTAGGAATGGAGTTCAACAGGCAGCTCGGGAGGTCACTGATATAAACAAGAAAAAGTAAGGGTCCCAATTGGAGAAAAAGAAATCCTTTTTTACCAATTTACTTTATTTTATAATATTTTCCTACATATATAGCAAAAATCTGAAATACAGACAGAGACACACGTGGAAACAACAAACTTTAGTGTTACTTAACTATAGTCCTTGGGTACTTATTACAACGACCATGTGACAAGTAGACGGCGACATTTGGTACAGAAAACCCAAAAATTTGGCTGCCGTGCTCAAATTTTGATGCGAGAGGTCCAGCGATTTCCGGACTATCAGGTAAAACGTGATGCGTACGTTACTTTTTTCATGCATGTATCATTTTTAGAATGGCTACATCGTTTCGAGAAAGAAAGATAGCAATAACCAATGTAAAAATGACATTCATATATAAGGTGGCTCAAATCAAATGTAAATAAATGTTTTCATGATTTACCTCGAATAAATTTCCATATACATGCCCTCAAAAAGTTGAAGTCTCCCTACAAACATCAGCGAGTGTGGTCCTTAAGGATCCAGAAATTAACTTCAAAGACTATAATTGACAAGTACAGCCCAGCGTACAACTCACTTCGCTGTTTGACCATTTGATCTAGATGTTGCAAGACCACGATTCCGAAAAAGGAAGTAAGACGTGCTCAAAGAAACTCAGGGCGGCCATTTTAGAAGGAAGAGCTCAAGGGCAACGAAGGTTCTACATACAGTTTCCTGGTCAGGAAGATCATAAAGGGCATGTTATTGGAGACGTAAGTGGATCGACGAGAACGATAATATATATATAACAATAATTTATATTGTATTAGTACGACGATAGCGTCGGCTTCATTCCCAAGAGATACATGTAGTAATACTGACGTTCTTGATTACAGCGCGCTGGAATCTTACAGACAACTGATGAACGGATCAAGGCGAAGATCAGAGAACTCGTGTCTGACGGAGTCAGAGATGTGAATGATTATTGTCCAGAGTCATTTAGCAATGGTGAGCATCCATTAGTCATCGCCCTGCTACTTGTCTACGGCATTGTAGAACATAATCAGAGAAACATTTATATTTTTAGTTTTGGTCATCGAGTCAATGTGTCTCTAAATCCCGTCGACATACCAACTTTTCAAGCAAGTTTTATAAACACTTGTCATTTCTATTAATGTGTTTTTAATGTAATAGTACTACTAATTGTATTTAATAAACGTTTTCCATACTTTTGCTGCTGATTGAATACGGTTGTAGCATCCACCGAACACAATCGAACTTAATGGAACGCGATTGAGTCAATCAAAATTGAACTCACCCAAAATCATGGTGTTTGATTACGTTCGATATGAAAAATAATCGCATTCCATCGAACATTTTGGTTCGATTACTGTACTTATTACTCGGGCTGCCTGTGGCAGCACCGAGTCTTAAAATGCAAGCCGTTATTTTTTTTGTTGGGTGTCGCAAAATTTCTGCGCATGCGTTAAAGGTCAAATTCACACCAATCAGATCGCACTGTGCTGATCCACGCAACAATCGCCAGGTTAATTTATTTACATAAATTAATACAGTAAAGCAAGATGGCGGAGGACCCGCGAGCAACTTTCTCTCTCATTTGGAGTCTCATCTCTCAAATGTAAGCCAGTTTAATGTTTTATTTAACTTCACTCGTGCGAAAGCCTTCCAACAGGCTCAGGATATTTCAACTGGCGCTATTGTCGGAGCCGAAGGACCGCGTTTTTTACCCAGATGGCCAGTGATTTTATTATACGACACGTAGGACGACCTGAAGCCAGTGTAGGGGCCAGGATCCGGAAAGCTAAAATTCGAAGAAATAGATATTGGAATCTATAAGCCATCGGCTCGCTGTGCTGCATTTAAAACATCCGAGGAGAACATCTTATTTTGGGTGAAGGCACTTCAAGACCAATATTATGAGTCTCTTAAAAACTGTTAGAGATTGAAATTTACCGTAAGTTGGATCAGAGAGTATTGAGATCAAGTTATTTCGTTCCAGCGAGGATATTGACCTAGCGGAAACGGTACAAGCTGTCGAAGGATTTTACTTATAATCATCCACAACAGGAATAGTTATGTGCCAAGGCATGGGAAAAGATCGAGTTTCCCAGATTACAGATGAAAGTAGAGAACTTAACGAATGAAGAAACAGAGGTCATGCGCGACATGCTTGAGAAAATGAACATGTTCAACACTTTATGTTATACTAAGAAAACAAAACAAATTACAGAGCCTGCAAGTTCACAAGTCAATGAAAAACCTCAAGAGCCTGTAGTTTTGGATCAACATATCCTTGAAACTCCAAAAGCAACATACACATGAGTCAAATTCAAACCGGAATTCTTTAGATTCTTCACGACAACCCGATCCCTATTCATCAGAATACATTTTCTGTGCTAAATGACGAGAGTTTATAATTACCTGACCGACAACCCACTACTAAAGAAAGGGACCATGAAGTACGGTAGTACGGTTAATTCTCGGGTTCAAAACAATGAATATATGCCTGCTCAAATGCAGTGTGTTAAACTGTTTAAATTAAAAGGTCAACATACGAGAAAAACAAAAATATTAAATTACATATTTACTAGGGGAGCAGAGAAATTTTATGAAAGTCACCGCGCTACCGGCCACTCCAAAAGACTGCTAAATTCAGCTAATAATTCTTCCCTTTGGTTATTACTAAGAGGATGTCAAATTAAAGTGTATTTCATCTTCAATCTCATGTGGCCCGAGTGAAAGCCCAGATGGGCTCTTGTTCGAATAAGCGCCCACCTCGAATAAGCGCCCACCTTTGTTTGGTTGAAGCGAAATAAACTTGTTATCCTTTGTTTTGTTATTCTCTAAAAATGTCCTCACTTGCTGAAAATGATGACAAAATCATAAGCGACCACCTTCGAATAAGCGCCCACCTCGTATAAGCGCCCACCCTCAAGGTCCCAATAAGTACGGTAAATACGCCGGGCGTTCGCTAGAACACTTAGCTCTTCCCTCACAATTTCCATCGTTTATAAGGCTCTTTTGCTTGACTATTTCTCATTTGCTGAGATAAAAAACAAATTACGACAGTTTGCCGTGGTATGTTACTAATAGGATCTTTCGCCCTTTCATCCCATATATAAGCCGTATGTGCCGGATAAGGTATAGTTTTCGAGGTGCCCGGACCCTTTCTGATAATCTGTCAATTTATCATCCTTAAATAAATTATCCGATCCTACGATTTTTGTGTTCCCCTAACTTTTGATATGCCGCAATATCGTGCATTTGCTCAACGCCCGCTAAACGTAACAATCTTCAATAAACGTAAAGCATTACACAGACTGAGAAATAAAAACATGTTCTGAGTTACTTGTCCCTTAAATAGGGTCTCATATTTTAATCATTCAAGCCTTAATTGGAAAGGGTACCCATTTTACGATTTTTCACCCCTAAATAGGGTCAGGGTTTCGATATCTCCGCGGCACACATCTATCCTAAATTTCTGGGAGTAGATGAAGTAGATGATGTGGCCAATTTCTTGATAACATGACATTTATCCAGGGGAAAAAGAAGTAATATTTACACCAGAATATATAGAAGCAGTCCATTTCTCTTTCTAGCTAATTATATAACACCCTAGCCACCGATTAATCCAGATAGTTAAATACATATTTGAACGTATATTATGCTTCTCAGCTCAGAAATAAGGAAATATTGAGTATCATAGAGCAGATTTCGTATGAGTGGGACAAACTACGGCAATGACTACAAAACGGTTACCGTACGGCATGCCGTGACGTTGAAATATGGCTTTCCCGTTGTTTTTGTCCTGTTGATCCAATTAAATGACAGAGTTACGGTACGGCACGGTTACGGTAAGGATACGGCTCGGAGGAGCGGGTACTCCTTTAAATTATGACGTATATATATGTACGACGGGGCGAGTCGGGGTTTGGACCTAACTTGGGCAGTCAGAATCAAAAAGAGTAGGCCGACAATCAGGGTTAGTTTTTACAAAAGGTAGGGCAATCAGGGATTCAATGGAGCTCCCTTTTGGGGTGAAACAGGGTCAGGGTTCATGGCCGCACGTACCTACCCATTTTCACATATGGGGGGGGGGGGGGGGGGGTGGGGGGGGAAGACTTTATTAAACATTATAAGTATAGCTCTCTACTATTCACAAATTTAATTTATAGTTATTTGGATTAATACGACGCATTTACCCTTTCCTAGATCTCGGTTCAAGCTCAAAACACAAGGTTTATTTTGAAGACCCACAGGAGAAACCTTCAGGCAGTAGGATCGAATTCCATGGCGTACCCTTTATTGTTATTGGATCGAAAGTCCTCGACTGCCAGCATGGAATTGACCGCCATTGCTCGTCGAAGAGGAAAAAAACATGGAAACGGTAGAGAACCTAAAGAGCCTGAGTAACAGTATTAATAACTAAAGAACGAGGAAGCAAACACTATTCAAGGATTTCTTTTTATCCAATGGATAGCCGATAGACAAACTTTATTTAGACACAGAATCTCGTCATAGTACATGCTCATCCCGAGAGCTGTGTGTGTAATTAAAAGTAATTACGATAAAATTAATATATACAATCTTACAACTCATAACATGAATTAGACTCGTTCCAGGTTACTACACCACTATATACAAAGCTGCGCTTGAGGAATTCAGTATTCGGCTTTGGTGCCCTGAGATGCGATATGCTCCCTCGAGTTTTATGCGAGTGGACTTCGTTAACTGTAATGAACGATTTAGTTAGATAATCTGAGGCGTTTCCTTTAAGTATGTTGCTCACAATCGCAAGTTTTAGATTACGCTGCCGTTCCTCGAGCGTTAACCATCTTAGCCTATCAATCAGATCGAGTAATGATTCTTGCCGCGCGGTTTTGAAGTTTTTGAAGACTATCACGAGAGACCTTGCCGAGTGGCATATCTGAGCCAGAGTAATTCTGGGTCACTAAATCGCGAATACGTCGTAATGCACCCAGGCCTTTCGAAACCTTTTTCTTAATGACCTTAATATGCGACTTCCAACTTAGGTTTTCGTCGATGATAACACCTAATGACTTAGTTTCTTTTACGCGTTTGAACTGGGTATTACCTATCAGTAGTAACAGTAGCCAAATTACTCAGTCGATTTCATGATGCCACAACTACATATTCGCTTTTCACGACATTAAGGCAGAGTCGATTTCATTTGAGCCAATCGTGTAAACGATCTAAATCGGCATTTAATTTATCCTCGATTATGGTCAAATCTCTGTACTATAGGTTAAGAATGTGTCATCTGCGTAAAGATTAGGAATGGAGTTCAACAGGCAGCTCGGGAGGTCACTGATATAAACAAGAAAAAGTAAGGGTCCCAATTGGAGAAAAAGAAATCCTTTTTTACCAATTTACTTTATTTTATAATATTTTCCTACATATATAGCAAAAATCTGAAATACAGACAGAGACACACGTGGAAACAACAAACTTTAGTGTTACTTAACTATAGTCCTTGGGTACTTATTACAACGACCATGTGACAAGTAGACGGCGACATTTGGTACAGAAAACCCAAAAATTTGGCTGCCGTGCTCAAATTTTGATGCGAGAGGTCCAGCGATTTCCGGACTATCAGGTAAAACGTGATGCGTACG
The DNA here is from genome assembly GCA_030867875.1 of Actinernus sp. WN-2022. Taxonomy (NCBI): domain Eukaryota; kingdom Metazoa; phylum Cnidaria; class Anthozoa; order Actiniaria; family Actinernidae; genus Actinernus; species Actinernus sp. WN-2022. The sequence continues at coordinate 97,293,023 of JAOWCC010000019.1, forward strand.
TTACTTTTTTCATGCATGTATCATTTTTAGAATGGCTACATCGTTTCGAGAAAGAAAGATAGCAATAACCAATGTAAAAATGACATTCATATATAAGGTGGCTCAAATCAAATGTAAATAAATGTTTTCATGATTTACCTCGAATAAATTTCCATATACATGCCCTCAAAAAGTTGAAGTCTCCCTACAAACATCAGCGAGTGTGGTCCTTAAGGATCCAGAAATTAACTTCAAAGACTATAATTGACAAGTACAGCCCAGCGTACAACTCACTTCGCTGTTTGACCATTTGATCTAGATGTTGCAAGACCACGATTCCGAAAAAGGAAGTAAGACGTGCTCAAAGAAACTCAGGGCGGCCATTTTAGAAGGAAGAGCTCAAGGGCAACGAAGGTTCTACATACAGTTTCCTGGTCAGGAAGATCATAAAGGGCATGTTATTGGAGACGTAAGTGGATCGACGAGAACGATAATATATATATAACAATAATTTATATTGTATTAGTACGACGATAGCGTCGGCTTCATTCCCAAGAGATACATGTAGTAATACTGACGTTCTTGATTACAGCGCGCTGGAATCTTACAGACAACTGATGAACGGATCAAGGCGAAGATCAGAGAACTCGTGTCTGACGGAGTCAGAGATGTGAATGAGATGCAAAGGCATGTACAAAACTTCGTCAAGACGGAGTTATTTCCGGGAACTGCGCTCCTGATGACAACGAACAAGAGGTTTTTTCCACGGAAACAAACCATCCGAAACATCATGTTCGCCAGAGATTTTCCATGATTGATCAAGAAAATCTAGAGCAAAAAAATTGTTCCTGGAAACAAGCAGGAATATGACGACACCACAGAAGAAGAGGAAGAAGAAGGAGACGACACGGAAGAAATGGAAGATGATTGCATGAAAAAATTGGACATGCAGTCAACAGGTCTTTTGTTTGTCCACCAAACGGAATGGCAGCGCCGCCTTTTAGCTCGCCTATGGCAACGAGCTATGTCTTCTCGACGCTACGTACAGGACAACGAAGTATGCGCTGCCACTGTTCTTCCTCGTAGTAAAGACAAATATTGGCTACCAAATCGTCGGAAGTTTCATTATCCAGACAGAAAGCCGTGCCAACATCAGAGAAGCGCTGGCCATGATCAAAGAGTGGAACCCAAACTGGGAGCCAAAGAACTTCATGGTTAACTTCTGTGAACAGAAGATTAAGGCTATCGAGGATGTCTTTGCAGATATTAAAAATATATACACGTTATTTATAATGCGGTTTGCGCATGAATAAAAGCAGTGTCTAATATAACAGAAACACTGATAATTCGGCTACGAAATGCTAATTCAATTGTGAAAGAAATGTCTCAACGTACGTTTTTATTATGCAAAGCCGCTTGGTTCATCATCAATCAACATATTAAGTAGAGTTTACAATTCCCCAGCCTCCCGTTCGCCTAGCCAATGGTTACGTTACATTTAGAACGCCTATTTCTTTAAGAATCGTCAGGAAAATATAGGAGTCATACATGTTGCTAAACAACTTTCATTTCTAAATTGCTTTCTTTTTTAGATTGCGATGTATTCATCTGTGACTTCCACCGAGAGCAGGCGTGGGAAAGATGGCTCTCCACTGTCTCAAATGGTGCAGCAGCTTCAAAAATGTTCCTTTTGAGTAAGATGAGAAAAATAGCGAGGGCGCGTTCCGAAAATGAGTTCAAAACAGCAGTTGAGGACCTAAAAAGCAGTGATGTCTGGCAAGATGCTAGTTAAAGCCGACTAAGGACGTAGTTTGAGAAAGTCTGGATGAAGGAACACAAGGTAGGTCAGAATGTCACAGAGTCTGAACCATGAACTGGCCCAGTGAATCTTTAGCCTGAAAGAGGCAAGAAACATAAAAAGGCGATATTATCTAAAATTAAGGCACCCGGCATAAATTTAAAAATATTGGGAGCGACCAGTGGCGATTCAACGAAGTAGCTCCTCGTCAAATGGTGTACGATTTATTATAAATGACGTTGGCCGGGTGAATAAACCCATAACGCCTAGACTAGTTGTTTCAGCCTACTTCAGAATAAGCGCAAGCATATTAAATACGCAGACGTAGTTTCATATTTATCCAAGTCACACGTGTGGGACAGAACAATTTGAACAGAACTGCTGATTATCAAACCATTACTAAACCTGTGTATCTTGATCGTACTTGCTTGTGGGAATCAGGTTTTAGCGACTACTTGGTAAGTTTTTTTAATAAAAGAACAATACTGAACAAACGTATAACTTAGAATATTTTTTATAATAACCAGAATTTGCCATATAATTTAGTAGCCGTAAGTGGTAAATATGAGCCTGTTTTTGATTTGACAGAGATGGGTCTGGGCATGGAAAGTGTCCCCAGAGCGTGTACTTGTGTCCGTCAACACGAACAACGGTGTTGAAAGACAAAACAAGGCATTCAAGTACGAGTACCTCCAGAGAAACCAAAACTGCAACTTAAGCACTATGGTAACCATTCTTATACAATAATTTCTACCTGAGAAGTACTGTAGGTATGTTCACGCTTCCCGATAGATGTTTACACTGGATACCAGAGGTTCTACTGCCTCCCTTCGCGAAAGGTAGACACGAAGCGATTCCCGCCTAACTTTCGTGAATGGAGGCAGTACAACCTCTAGTATATACAAACAACGCAGGGTGTTATATCCAATCTACTATTTACTAAATTGATGTGAAAACAATCCGTACCAGTGCTATCAAAAGGAAAAGTTTGGTAAATGCTTATGAATTCTTTTCCCCGTGATCCAATAAAATGTGAACTAAAATGCTTTCAACTAGAATTGCTTATAAGTTTGTGGCTCTATCAATTCCAAACCTGCAAACCTGCACTTTGATGTACGAAAGATGAGGGGTCATTTGTCGAAGTGTATCAAAGCCGGCCGGATGACGCCTTTCCCTGAAGAAACAGGCATGCGAGGATTAAGAAGATGCCGCTCTCAAACCATCATATTTAAAGTATGACGTTTGTGCGCAAACACTACATGCACATCATCTACTTCAAAAGAGGTGTTTTTATTGCCTTTTCCGCTTGAACTATAAGTTGAGAGGAAGCCATTGAAGGGGATCTTTAATACATTTACAGTTTTCACACGTATGCAAAACCTTAATGACAATGTTCATGTTTTATGTGCACGTGGATACACTATATATCGTATCGAAACTGGAATACGCGTTTAGGAAAGTGGTCTATAACACTTGCTGGTTTAATTATGATAGGAAACGAGACAAATGTAGAGAAGCATTATGCTTATCTCTATATATTACTTATATCCCGAGTTCTTATTCATAAGTCAGAATTTTTCGGCCACTGCATTGATAACTGCATCGGTGCAACTTCTTATAGTAAACTGGACTGACTACAACGCTTTATCGATTTCGCTAATACCTTTCATCCAGCCCTCGACTTTACATGGAAGATCTCAGATACTTTTTTGGATATAAATGTTTCAGTCAGTGGTAATACTGATTCACACAGTTATCTGGTATTTTCATCTTCTCGCCTCTCGCATGTTAAAACATCTATCCCGTACTCTCAATTCCTTACACTTCGCCGTTTGTGCAGCGATGAATCTGACTTTAACTCAAAGTCTGAAGAGATGCACCAGTTCTTTGTGAAACGTGGTTATCCCACCGCTGTTGTAACAAATGCATTGGACCGCGCCTACGACATTGACAGAGAATCGGCTCTACTAGTACTGGCGTCCGAACAGAAGACTGAAGACAGAATTACGTTTCCGTTAATCTACCATCCATTAAATCTCCCTATCACGAAAATCATCCAGAAGAACTTCAAGATCTTACAGAATGATCCAGAGAACGCCCTCATTTTTCCACAGCCACCACATATCTCTTTTAAGCGAGACAAGAACCTTCGGAATTCCCTGGTCAATCTTCAACCAGCACCTTTTAAATGCCCCAGGACACGATGTAACACTGATGTGCTTTCACTACAACTGCTACACTCATTTCAGGACCCAAAGGCTCTCTTAAAGTTACTGACCATTTTGACTCTACGTCTAGTAATGTTATTTATTGTATCACTTGCACACGTTGTAACAAACTCTACATCGGAGAGACAGGACGAAGATTAGGAGATCGATTCCGCGAACACTTGCTAGATGTTAGAACTAGCAGCAAGGATCTCGCCAAACCTGTAGTTCGCCACTTTAATCTTCCTGACCTATTAATCACATCGCTCACATGCAGCATTTCTCTTCATGAAGGTGCTACCGAAACCCGTAAACGCAAAGAACGGAACTTTATTTTCAAATTTTGGCACCTAACGGCATTAACGGTATGCTTTTCGTTCATCATAATTCGCGTATTCATTCATACTTAGATTAGCATGTTTCATTACTTTATTCATCGACACTCTTTATTGTATTGCGGCTATTAGCATTTCTATTATATTGTTGGCGCAATTTGCTTCGATCCTAATTAACCGGAGTACATGTTCCTCAGCGGTAATCATGCACTCAACACTTTATAAACCGTTTCCCCACCCACAACTTCCTCTTTTGCTCTGAGGAAGGGCTAGCTCTCGAAACATCAGCTGCTACTCGTTCCACACGACGGTTGGCATACCTTAATCGACTTATTCATAAGTGTTTTTACAATTCAACATAGCACGCGGACGCGTTTTTTGAACTTCAGTAATGCACCCCAGATCTAGGGGCTTTTCTTTTCTTAAATAACAGTTATTTCCCTGCCCAAAGGAACCTACTAGCTTCCTGTTAAAAAAGCATTAAAATATCACATTAAAATTTCACTCCGTAACATCTTTTTATAAACATTTGCGGAATCCAATCAGTTGTATAACAGCAAGAGAAGATGAGGTAAGAGAACGAATCCCAGTGCCCCATGATGAATATGTTAAATCTATTTTTAGTTTCGCAAGTGATATATAAAAGGTTGGTTCAAATGTCGAATTTCTGCCATGTTTGATCTTAAAGACCCTGTGTCCGAGCCCATGGTGCTTTGCGCCAATGTTATGATTAGCCGGCCGAATAAATGAAAGGCCAGCTTTTGCTCTCGATTGTTTATAAGTTTCATAAAAGAAGTACACATACACTTTGGATAACGAATTTCATCATTTCTACCGGATTAAAAACCCAATCGAGCCCACGAATTTCCCCCGGATACTTCGAATATGATTTTAACAGTACTCGACAGGAAGCCAGTTTTTTGGTCTTTAGATTCTAATTCGATTTACGAGTGCGACTTTTCACAACTCTACAAGCAAACACATACTCTTGTTACCTTGTTTTTATGTCTCCAGTATTGATTAGCTGTATTTGAAGATCTCTACTTTCCTTGCGAATGATATATTTTGAGTGCAAAATGAAATGTCGTACTCGCACTCGAGTCAAACTCACAGCGAAGTAACAGCTGAACTCGGCAGATTGGAGTTTGACCCGCGATCGTAGTTTTGGTAGCAAGACTTTCTGGACGTATTGGAGGATGAAAAAAAAAGGTTAAGGACATTGCTTTCTCTGCTAATAAAAATGCAAAACATATACAGATACAGATACAGATAGGTCGTAACACCTCAGTGGAGCTCAGCCGTGCGAAATTATAATTACGAATGTTCTTGATGCCAGAAGTGGTTGCTTTGTGCTTTGTATTTCCAACGAAGCCCGCAAATCACCGGAAAACTCACGTAGTAGTCCTTTTGAACCACAGGTGTTCTCTTGTAGACCTAGAGAAAGTAAAATGTGGACTGCTGAAGGATTATTTGTCGAGTCACTTCGCCTCGCTGTCTCGGTCCTTTCTCCGGCATTCCTCTACTCGCCACTCTACACCAGGATTCGAAGAAATATTCGAACTAAAGTTTCATTTTAAAAAGTATATATACAAAAGTTAAGATAAAAGAAAGTTAGTTAAGCATATATACCTATCAATAATTACACGATGGCCCAAACTAGGGATGGATTTCGAAAGATTCTGGAGTCACATAACAACAACAACGATCTTTCTGATTTTCGTACCCTACGAAAATGATTTGCGCTCGCAAAGCCCCCCCCCCCCCCCCCCTCCCGGGTACTCCTGTTTGTTACGTATTATGTATATGCCGCGGGGGTGGGTCAGGGTTTTGAGCTCAGTTTGGGCAGGTAGGGTCAGGGTTTTGACCTGATTTGGGCAGATCAGGGTCAGGATTTGTGTTTAATTTGCTTTGTTCAAAGCAAAAAATGGTCGAGGAGAATCACATAAAAAATTCAAGTGTCGTATAATAAATCTCTTATTAGAGACATTGGATGATTTTTCAGGTAATACGGGCTGACGTTTTACTCGCTGCTTGCGGGTCGGGTCTCGGAAAACTACATTCGCAACTCGTAAAATCTATAAATCTATATATATATTTGTTCCTTTATTATTATTATTCGGATACATTTATAATCGTTTTGGCTGCTCCGTAAATCCGAGTATAAATGAAATGTCGGCTGTATGTCAGTAGTGGGAGAGGCACCGAATTAGCCGGTTTTTTAGGGTGTTATGCTAATTTTTAGGGCGTATGCATAAATTCGGAATGCTAATTTTTAGGGCGCTCTCATTAATTCGTGGCATGTTTGGGCAAAGCCTATTGTTTGGGGTCGTCTCTAAAACCAGAACCTGTGTCTCCGAATCAGTACAACCCAAAGTATAAAACCAGAAAACTCCAACTACAAGATGGCAAGGAAACCTATATCAGAAGACACTATTTGCATCGATGAAGTTGAAGTTGTCGAAAGAAACAGAGCATTTCACAGGATATCAAGTACAATACATTTGGTGTATGCTGCACTCTGTGAAAAACCAATCTATGCCGAGAAAGAAAGACAATGTGAAACAGATCACCCACTAAAACCAAGAGCGATCGGCCCTGAATACATTCGAAGTTGAATGAAAAAAGTAATACATATCTCGCAATATCTAAACCCTTTGTAGCGTAAATAGTAAGAACAAACTACTCGTGATAGGCTCTAAACTGTCTTTATTATTTTCCTTTACAGTTAAGTAGTGGTCCGGCTAAGAACGATAGCACTGAACGGCAAGGAATGTGAAAAGGTGTTAATTTTCTATTCTTCTTTCTCGTAACTTCATTGGTTGATACTCATACATTCAATAGAAAACCATCGAAATAATACATTTTTATATGATATTTTTTGAAGTTTCAATTTATTTTTGATCAAAATGACTATGGTTTAATTTCGAAGAATATCGACCGTGGGGAAAGTTATCAAATTTGCGTTTGAAAGATCTTTTGTTTTCTCCCTTTCCGATTGGCTGGATGGTGGTGGCTTTGAGTTTTCACAGTAAAAGTAGCCCATAGCATAAAAACTACTTTATGTTCTGGGTGTAGTTTGGACTATAGACATCTCATACAGCACTTAAGTCATATTCACGCAAAATCGACCGTGAGGATATGCTTATTGCCGCAGCTCTATTGTTTTTAATATAGTTCTTACGCGGACCATTACTTAATAACTCATAAGATAATTGTATACAAAATCCACTGTGACTCATAAGAGCAATTCTGCTATTGTTCTTAGGGATTAGCGATAACTGAAGGGCCTATTGTTTTGAGGAAACCTCTTGAGATGCAAATTCTTCTCTAAAACTGAACTATAGTTACCATACGAATATAAACAAACCACCAGATAAATTAAACAAAGTTTAGTCAATCTCAAAAACACAAATTTACAGTTCGTTTTCCGTATATTCGAGAACCTGTGTCTCCGAGTCAGTACAACCCAAAGTGTAAAACCAGAACCTGTGTCTCCGAGTCAGTACAACCCAAAGTATAAAACCGGCAGAAAACTCCAACTACAAGATGGCAAGGAAACCTATATCAGAAGACACTATTTGCATCGATGAAGTTGAAGTTGTCGAAAGAAACAGAGCATTTCACAGGATATCAAGTACAATACATTTGGTGTATGCTGCACTCTGTGAAAAACCAATCTATGCCGAGAAAGAAAGACAATATGAAACGTAACAGATCACCCAAATCAAAGACAGCACGATTGCAGGGGCGTAGCTCCCTGTACGCATATACGCACGTGCGTACACTTTGAGACGAAAATTCCCTGTTTGGCCTTGTATTGTTTTTTACGAGGGGGCCCTTAAAACCGGTAGCTACTGCACTTGTGCGTACAACTTGAAAATGCCTAGCTACGCCTCTGAATTGCTTGATGTTATCCGAAGAGGAATCGTGGAATTTGTTCTACGATAATGCCAAAAAAAAGTCAAACCAGACAAAGTGTGGGAGATTGTGAACGCTGTTTGCTACATGTTGAACATTGAAATTCATCGCTCATGGAAAGTTTACCTATATGAACTTTACAAGTTACCCTGGACCACAGTGTATCTCTTACGTCTTCAGTTCAGTAACAACGGCTCTTGTATCATTGATCCTGAATGACAATGAACACCACGACTTTGGCTCAAGATATTCTGTGTCTGTTCCAGAACAATTTTATTAGAAAAGATGAAGAGTTTATGCAGATAGATTCACTTTGTAGTGCGTTTTCTGAACAGTTATCTATGCAGATAGATTGACTTATGATAAACATCAAACTTATGGCAAAATGTACTCACCCTGGTCAAGCATACGCGTAATTATTGTAAGATTAGCTTCGAATGTTAAAATACCTCGGTGTTTACAGAACAGTGTAATAAAATCTTGTTGCAACAAATCAACTTGTTTAGTATGTCATTGAAAATAGAAAATTCTTCTCTAAAACCGGAACTACAATTACCATACGAATAAAAACAAACCACTAGATAAATTAAACAAAGTTTATTCAATCTCAAAAACACCAATTTACAGTTCGTTTTCCTTATTGCCGCGGAGTTGATAACTTTCTTATTTCTCAGTTCTTGGGTTGATGTACCGTATTACAAGATTACAAGATTTCACTGATTTATGTTTCATTGATTTTTTTCTTTACTGGATTTACATTCCTCGACAAAAACTTTCTTTTTTGAAATTTCGCTTCTTGTAAATATGGTTTACGTTCTTGAGTTGATAATCTATGGACTTGTGCCAAGTGATTGGATAATTTAACAAAATACTTTGATCCACAATTAGGTACAGGGCAGTTTTTCAAAGTCCGATTTTCCATGTTCACTCGTTGAAAGTTAGTATCAAATAGCACAAATCTACTTGATCGTCCCTTTTATCTCCTTTCATCCCTTTTGTCGCCTTTCGTCCCTCTTTTTTTCTTTTTGAAATAAAACAGCGGGATAAAAAAAGAAAAAAAGCGGGACGAAAGGCGACAAAAGGGACGAAAAGGATGCACGGAGATAACTAGATCCGAACGTGAACACGTCTTTTGTCAGTAGGCCCTTTCATCCCCTTTTGTCGCCTTTCGTCCCCCTTTTTTTCGTTTTGAAATAAGAAAAAGAGGGATAAAACGAAAAAAAGCTATTTGATACTAACTTTCAACGAGTGAACATGGAAAATCGGACTCCTGTACCTTGAATAAACATAGGGCCCCTAAGGGCAACTCGCGGATCCGGCAACTCGCGGAAAAACGGTATGCTCCGCTGGCCAAAAGAACGCTCTGCTATCAAATACAAATTTCCGAGGGTTTCAACTTTTTTAGTAAATTATTTTATAACTTAGTAAACTCACAATGAATTACAAATTAAGAAAACTTCAACCTGTTAAAGTCTTAGGCTTAGCTTTGAAGTAGTTTTCTTAGTTTTTGACAAAACAGTTCACAAATGAATACTTTTAAGCAGAAACGTTAAAATCACGGCATGTGCCTGTTGTTTCATTTCAGTTTTCGCGGGAAACTGGGGGCGTCCGCGCGCGCACAAGAAATAGCAAATACGCATGCGCGTGACGTTTTGCCGCGGTGCGAGTCCACTATACAGCACTATACAGCACTATACACCCCTACCAGTATACACCCCACTATACAGCACTATACAGCACTATACACCCCTATACAGCACTATACACCCCTATACAGAACTATACATCACTATACAGGCCTATACACCCCTAAACAGGCCTATACAGCACTATACAGCACTATACAGGCCTATACAGGCCTATACAGCCCCATACAGGCCTATACAGCCCCATACAGGCCTATACAGCCCCATACAGGCCTATACACCCCTATACACCCCTATACACCCCTATACACCCCTATACAGGCCTATACAGGCCTATACAGCCCTATACAGGCCTATACAGGCCTATACAGGGTTGCCCGGGGGGGGGGGGGGGGTAATATTGATGTTTGGAATTGATCGGTACATTAGTGTTTTACCTGGTATCTTAAGTTTGTATTGAAGAATATTTCAGAAATTCGATTTTACGGATTTTATTTGGCATCGAATTCACATACAAACACTGTATTCGCGCCATGTTTGCACCCCTTTCAAAATGTCGGAATTAACCGCGAACTGGTCTATTCACTGGGCTGTTATTTTCTCGCTATCGTGCTTTTCGTTCGTAAAGATTTTTACTTTTATAATGTATTGCGCAAAAGTGTAAAAGTAGATCGTTCTTGGTGCCGTTTAAAAAAAGTTGAAGAAAATATGGCTGGAGAGTAGTAAGTAAAAGGGGGGTTCTGGGCCACTTTCTGAGACAATTCTGCAATTCTCATACAACAAAATTCCCACCAGTGAAAGGCTCGTCCCCCTCGAAAACCGCATTCTAACCCATGTCTTTCCCTTGGCATGGGAAAAACAGGGGTTGAACATGTCCGAGCCATCCACTGGAGGGGATTTTGTTGTATGAGACTTGCCGAATTGTCTCAGAAAGTGACCCTGAACCCCCCTTTTGCTTACTACTTTAAAGCAATCCAGGTTGACCATCAAACCCACACAAGCTTCATATAGAACCATTTAGAGATTCGCTCCATAATAATATACGGACATGAGTGGTGTGATACATATGGATGAATACATCGAAGAACTTCTCGTAGAAATGCAGTCATTGACTCTCCAGGGTGTTGTTAAGACTACGCCTAATATATTAGACCTCCCTCTAGAAATCCTGTCTAAGATCGTAGAGTACGCAGGCCCTACATCATTCGTAAGCATTGCTTCGACTTCAAAACGTCTAAGCGATGCGGCATCTCTAGCGCGTTATAAGAAGGTAGACCACACGTTCCGCATGCGAGTCCTCCTGTTCGGTTTCAAAGCCATTTGCGATGATAACAAACGCGACGATTTGTCTAGAATTTTCGGTATTTCCGCCGAGGACGCTACGCTTTGCCTGCGCAACTGGCCATCTCGATGTTGTTAGGTTTTTGCTTTTTGTTTTTTTTGTTTGCCGGGCCCGGCTTTTTCTACTGTATTTTTTTCTACTGTATTCTTTCCTTTTCGCTTTGCTCTGCCACATCGACAGACGCGCTACTATTTGTGTGGAGCCGGAGGCTTTTTACTCCACACAAACCGGCTACCACATGTCCCCCGCCAGACTTGAACCCTAAGCTCAAGAGACCTCCCTTTCTCTTGAGCCCAGCGCCAAACCGTTGGACCACATGTGCTAGACGAAAGATGCGGCAGTAAAAATTATATTTATGTCTATGCCGATGACATATGGTAATTAGCGGCGGATGCAATTAGCCCGTGACAAGTCAAAATTTGCATACGAACCAGACATACGAAGTAATTTATTTTCGCGAAGTTGAAATAACAACCACGCTGGCTTCTCTCATAGGAAATATCGATTTTTATCCCACGAGACTGCCAAGTTTTGACCGCATCTCTTCCCGAATCTCGGCCCGAATTTGTTCCACGCTTTTTTCACCACTAACCAAAGCTGTGTGTCGAATTTCAACCCTTATATTTATCTGCTTCCGCAAGAATAAGAGTGAACTCAGAGTCAGATGCTTTCTCATCACGCAAGGCTTTTGACACGAGATCACGAAGTGTATTCACTTTCGCTTTCGCCAACATAGCGGTTTTCTCATGCTTAGAAACTTTGATTCCAAGCTTTTTAGCCCCAACAGCTGTAGAGGCTGAAATTAACCCACAGAGTCCGCCAACAACACCGAGTGGTAGGCCAATCAAAGCACCAAAGCCGGAGAGAGCAACTGCTAAGCCTGAGCCCGATAAAAGCACACTCAGACTACCTGTGGACACAGCGATCCCATGAACGATTCCCTGCGCACGGGCATACTTTTTACGCACACCTTCGTAGTGTTTTTCTTGGGCTTCAATGCCCGCAAGCGTCTCGCACACCTTTTGTAGGCGAAAGCTCTCTCCAGAGACGTCAGTTCCAGAGGAATGGAGCAGGGGATAAATCGGCGGTGCCGTCGGAATGGTTTGAATTGAGTCGCTTGCCATTATTTATATACGTATGTATATAGCTATAGCTTACTCAATCTTCAATACGTAGTGAATGGGTCGACCACGGAAGTCTATGATGTTGCCTTTCTCGTCGCGAACTGTCAGTTGAAGGCTGCTTCGCATTGTCCCTAGAGCTTGGACGGTTAGGGGGTTTGGTGGAGAGTAAGTCGTTTTTGCGAACCTTTCGCCTCGGATCTCTAAGCTAGCTAGGACTTTCGATGGCTTCCCCTCGAGAAGTGAGAAGCTAGAATCCACCACATCGCAGTGGACATACACTGTGTGGATATCTTGTAGCACCATTTCATGATTACCCACTTGGATCGTCATATCATCTATCCCACGTTCATTTCCTTTAACACCCAACAGTGTGCAGAGATTTCTGCTAAATTGAATCGGTTTCTTGACTTCTAGGATCCAAACCCTCGTCGGTAAGGGTTTCACGAAGTTTACGATGCCAGCATCGATTGCGGGTTTTAAGTATGTTTGAATGCTTGCCATATCATGATGCCCTGTAGCGATACTGTATGGAAACCCCACACCGTTGGTATCCCACCAGAACGAAGCCATCTTTTCTAGGTTCCACCAACTGTTCTCGATTGTAGCCTTGATTAGCGAAATATTCTGGATAAGAAGAGGTTGATCAAAGTAGACCGTCTGGTCAGCCGAGGTACAGGTGACATTTAGCACAACCATGTTTTTTCTGATATTTAGAGGTTGCAAGTATGCATACATACAGTTGTAAAGCAATAGCTTCAATAGTTGTAGCTGTATGCATACATACAGCTTCGGAGAAACAATGAGCCAAGAAAAAGTCGAACAGTTAAATGCTGCTTTGTGGGCGAAGTTCAAGAAGCACTACCCATACGCTGACCCTATTTGGTTCCATGTGGTAACGGATATAGATGGCCCGGGACAATACTCAACAAACATCATATTTCAAGATGGGGATGATGGTTATTTAGTTTATGGTGATGCACCTCATTACAGTAAACCTGCTGTCATTCAAAAACGCATTGATAACGCTCTCCACGGGATGGATATGTTGGATGGTTTCCCATCAACCCTAGTGGAGTCCCCAGGTGTAAAATACCCTGTTCCAGCAATTCCCTATAGCCAAGCTATAAGCCAAGCAGCCAGTGGTGTCCACGACATCGATCTCAAGACTTTGCGGATATATGTCACACCTGTGGAATCATTCGAAGTAGGTGTCAGGGATGTATTTAAGGAGACCGTCGTAACGCATAAAACAGCAAAGGAGTCTAGGAAATGGCTGAGAGCTCCATCATTCAGCTATTGGCCTCAACAACTCAATCTAGCAACGTGGTGTGCAACTGCTGGCTGTGGAGTGGCATTGGCCGACCCGGCTTTCAAGACATATCCACCTATTGTTCAAGGGTTCCTACGATTTCACACATATTGCACAATACGACGAATTCTGCATGAACTTGGTGGTCCTCTCCCTGGTGACTCGTGATAACCTTTATGTGATAACCTTTATGGCAAAGCATCTCTGGAGGCCTTGTGCATCGAGTTTGGTTTGTCTCGCACGCCTAATTTTCGATGGAAAGGAGGTCGGAATCACGGATTAGGAGATGTATTTCTTTACTATCCGGGTGATGGCTACAGAAACGTCCACGTAATCCGAGGCTACGACAAAGAAGCAGACTCATGGCCTGACCACAATAATTTGTTTGCAGACCAGGGAGGTAAGGTGGACATGGGAAATCTGGTATCCTTTATTAGGAATGATGCATCCGAAGGGAAACAATTCAAATGGTTTATACCCCTAATCGGAAAGGGTCTTACTAGGGCTGGCTTGGGCAGGCTAAATCGCTCAGTAGGGGCTTTCGTATATTGCGTTCTAGGCGCCCAAGCCAACATGCGCTAATCTATTATAGGCAGTAGTGGTGGTGCTACGAACACTCAACTCGAGTTCAAAAATCTGCTTGAGTCATCAATCCTAGAAAGCTACCTCACAAAAAGCGTAGCAAATTATCAGTTGGCTATTCAGGAAACGAAAAAGAGCCTCAATTTAGCCGTCGCTATAGAAATGTGGTTATTGCCAAGTAACTTGGTGATCAACATTCACAGTGTTGTAGGTTATAATAACGAACTGCAGAAGGCTACAAAAGATATGCGGTTGGGTGCGAACGACGATGTAAATATGGAGAGCAAGAAACCACCTGTACCTTCGGTACTACCTATGCTGGGACCTCACCCAAAGAAACACTTGCCACATGTTGCGGAGCATATTGCTGCAGTAGTGCCTCCGGCACAGCAACATGCAAAGCACGTACCAAAGACACTGGCTCCACATGTTGCAAAGCCTGCTCTACGAGCAACACGACACGAAACCAATCTGGCAATGGCGTCGATTGCTGCAACTGGAGCCGCATGGTGGTTCTTCCATTAGCTCTTCTTCTTATATTGCTCCACTACGAACACAACTACAACCACGATCAACAGCCAGGCATTCTTTGCCAAGAATCCTACAACCTCACCTGCGGTCCGGAAGACAAAGCTTGCAATAGCCCCAACCATTCCAGGTAGAATCTGCCCCAGCTTTTTTCCTATTGCCTTTAACCCCTTACCAACACCACTTGCTACATTAGTGAGACTGCTGTAATGCAGCGACAATGACGCCAATCACCGTGCCTGCCGCGGCCAGCACGCCAACCACAGTGAAACCGTACTTCTTGAAAATAGCCTTGATTCGATCTCGCAGCGACATACGCTCTTCAATGGTCTCAATCTCTTGCTCGAGTGCTTGAATCTTTTGTTCCCTAGAGGCTATTCGCTTCTTAGCTTCATGTTTCTCCACCTCAGATGTCTCAGGATCTTTGACAGCAACCTCATCTACGACGTTTTCCTGATGAAGGCTTTTGGCCTCCACTTCGTTTTGCGCAACGACCACTGCTGCGGGTGGGCCCAAGGCTTTTTTGAGCTCCTCCGAACAATTCTTAGTCACCTCCCCATCCTTCGTTAAGAGATAGCGCCAGGTTTTGTTCGTACTATCAAACACCCGTATGACAGTTTTGAACATGCCTTTCTCATTTTTCTTAATCCCGATTTCGATTCCGTCTGAGTTGGGGAAGCGTCTTTTCGCCCGGGCAGAAATCATCACACTTTCAAAGACATCTTCTTCACCGTTGACCGGGTTCCAAATCTTTTTTAACGACTCCTCTCCACCGAACGAGGTCTTAGCTGAGTCCGATGTTGGTTTGCCATCTTTTCCTTCCACTTTTCTCTTTCCTTCTTCATTGAGGTCGTACATTTTCATATCTCCGCCTGCATCCCCACCTTCGTCTGGGACTGTTGGAAATTGGATGGTAGGTTTGTCTGGGTCTTCTCCATTATCGTATCCACCATTGTCTTCCCCATCGTCATTACCATTGTCTTCACCATCATCGTTTCCGTCAAGGAGTTCGTCAAGGAGTGGGTCATTCTCACCCATATCGAAGGCTTATTCTTCCACCTATAACTTCGTTATAACATATAACATATAACTTTATAGCATACGTATTCAATATAACTTTGTCGAATACGACATGATATCGTCAAAGCTAGACCCAAAACAAGCACGAAGAGAGCCTCTAGGGCTTAAAGCTCGACGCATTCTATATAGACGCACTTTCACACCATCATCTGCCAACCCAGGAGAGACTCTCTATGTTCAGGTCCCAACACTAGGAGAAAACATTGTCCTGGTCCCAGGTTGCCTCGCACTCTTGGTTGACCTTGCATTGTCTGGTGAACATGCCAACAACCGAGTGGTGACCAATGTCAGACGATGTCTGGTCTCGCGTCGAATTTGCAAAATGGGAGCCGAGGTGCTGGAATACATCGCTCGGTCCGATCTCCTACAGACATATTCTGATCTCTATCTTCCTACTCCAGAGCGAGAAGCTCGAGAAGCGAGAAGCTCGATTCCTACTCCAGAGCGAGAAGCTCTATTCAGTCAGAGAACGTGAACAAGCTACGCTCTGTGGCCGGTGACAAGGACACGTCGATTGCTGCAGACAGTGCGCTCTTAGCCGCATATGGATCGAAATATCGAATTTCGTTGGACGTGGACATTCTGTCACAACATGGAGCTTTGTATCCTCACGCCCTACGCGACACTATTTTGTTCGAGCTAACTCTAGCATCTGCTGCCGACGTAGTCGTAGAGTCAGACTCTACCAAGCTAGGTACGTACAAGCTCAACAACATCCAGCTGGAGTATGAGGTCATCGAGAATGAAAATCTCGCCAGGCAAGCACAGGACGAATATACCACAGGCGCTGTCTTCCTGTTCAACCACGCTGTTCACTTCAAAACCGTACCTGTGAACAAGGCATCCGACACTCTGGTGTCTCAGAACGTCAATGTCCCAAGGCGATTCTTTGCTGGATTACGTCTCCCCTTCGTGGCACCACACACCACTGGCACCCGTGACAGCGAATCGTTCGCCAATCCAGGCATCACAAAGGTCGAGGTTGATGTCAATGGAATTCCAAACAGCCTCTTTCCAGGAGGTATGCTACCACCAGATTTCTGGGAGGCTGCCAAGGAATGGTTGTCCGAAACGGATACAGCTATGACCCCAGTGAAATTCCACAACAACAGATTTGCCATCCTGGTTGACTGTCGCACAGCAAAGGATCCAGTTGTCCATGGCTTGGGCCAAACAGGTACTAAGGATTAAAATATGGCTATACGTAACTATTGTAAAATTAATCAATGGAGTCTGTCGGATCATGGATCCGTATTCATAGGAGTGGAGGCAGTGGAACCGTAAACATGCACATCTACGTGCTAGCTCATGCTCAGCTCACGGTATTGAACGGAGCCCTTCAGAGTATATCGTATTAGATGGACGCTCTGGTAGAACACATCCCATTCAACAAGGGCACCCAGCGAGTACTTTTTGGAATTCGTTTGAAACCAGTTGTCTGCAGCTTATCTAGCCATTTTAAGGCGCCTACTATGTCTTTTGACGTATTCTAGAAAGCTATTAGCTGTTCGGATTTTATAGGTGGAAATCGCGTCAACCGAAAATACTATGGCAAAATTGTTAGTAGTCTAGAACATAAACAATAATTTTCTAGCCCAAGTAACTTCATGTTGCAAAGTTTTGTGGAGGTCCGAATTTTTTAGGGGTTCTTTTTTTCCTTTAGGCAATTCTTTTAGGTGACCTCCATTTGCTAAAGGTTTATTCTTTCGGATTTTAGATGTCAGAATTTCTTAGGGAATGAAAATGTGTTCTCGAAAACTTTAGGTGGCCGCTTCACTAAATGATTTGTGATAATATGTGTTTTTTTTCCATTCCAACCAATGGTTTTTTTCCGGATCGTTTTGACTCTATTGATCAGACGAAAACGTACGAATATTTTAGGGGAAAGCTCTTACTCTATTGATCAGGCGAATACGTACGAATATTTTAGGGGAAACCTCTTAGTCTCTATAATTTTCTAGGGATTGAAAACAAATTTTCTAGCCAGTATTTCAGAAAACAATTTTCTAGTGACCATTTTATCAAATCCGAAAGTTTTAGGCTAACTTACTCTCCCGAACAGCTTTTTAACCGAAAACGTCATTGGGTGCCCTTGATTCAATGCCCTCATTGTAAGACCCACAAACTGTGAAACAACGGCATTCCTTGTGGAGCAGCTTCGTGGAGCCTTCCGTGGAAAATTTGACTACATAGTATTGATCTGCCCCACGTATGCCCACAACAAAACCTATCGTGGATTCGCCAGAGGCGACCCAAACTTTCGCGTTATATCACCCCCACAGGATGCCATCGATGCCGCATTGCATGTGTGTGCCACCTACTGGGAAGGAACCAATACCCTACTGGTTCTCGATGATTGTGCCGCTTCGAAGGATGTCAAGAGACGAACCAACAAACTCGTGGATCTGGCCTTTTCTGCTCGCCATATTGGGATTTCCGTTTGGATGCTCTCCCAACAATTGACAAGTATATGCAGACCCTTCCGCGTAAATGTAGCCATGGTAGTGGCCTTTCATTTGGTGTCAGCTATAGATGGTAAGAAACTCTTTGAGGACTACGGTGGAGGTACAAATCCTGAGTTGCAGTCAATTCTACGATCGGAGCTCCGGGCCCACAAGTTTGCTCGCATATGCTTTTGTTTACGGGATCCCTTTGCAGTCGTATTAGAGCTGCCTGCACCTGAAGTATACTTCGAAGGTATACTTCGATGATACAGTGGTATAATATAACATAGTTATAATACCATGGACGAACAAATCAAAGAACTACTAGGTAAGTGCGCTGTTGCTTGTCCTCCGGTCATACTGGAACATCCAACCAAATCGGAGGGGACTGAAGATTGCCGGGACGCACTTTCAATTTTAGCTGCGATGGGTACAACGAAGGAATTTCGAAGGAATTTTTGGGACAGCATGTCTCTCTAGGAGATGTTTCTAAACTGTCTGAGAAAGACGTAAAACGTTTACATAGTAGATACCAGGCCGTCGTAGCAAAGCAAATAACAGGCTGCTAAGTAAACGGAGCACTGCGTCTAGCTACCCGCGCAGTCGCATACGTAGTTCCACTAGATGATCAACAAGCACTTCTCAAGGACCTACAAGAAGATCACCTAGTCCGCAACGAGATCAGTGCTGTGGCTGGCTTGTTGTCTCTTCAAGCAGGTCGTTCAGTGGCCTTAGCAAGTGCCTTGTTCCATCTAGTTGACCACGTAGTTAGCCCCGAAGTGGCACGTTGCGAAGCAGTTAGTACAGCTAGCACATCAAGCGATCGACCTATTAAAGACCTGCTGACTACTGATATATCGCAACAAGATGGAGGAACAGATGGATTGGATCACTGCAGACCCCCCATTGACCTTACCTTACTTGGAAAGTAAAAACTTAAAGGTAAAAGATCGAAAGAAAGTTGCTGCTGGAAAAGCACTGGCAGAAAGCAACCGTCGTGCTAGAGAGGCACTAAATCGCGAGTTGGAGCACGAAAAGGAGGAGGCCCGTTCCAAAGGCACTGAAGCTCGAAGCTGGTACTACCTGTACAAGAACGTGTCTGCCAACACTACGCTTGCGGCTATCGGCGTAGTTGTTGCGTCGATAGGGCTGTACTATCAGTACAAGGGCATAGTAGTGCATTGTAGCGAAGCTACTAGCAACACTCAAGTGTCCTCCGGAAATAGCAAATTGTCCTCCGTATAGGGTAGTACGACACCACGTGCTCCCGATAAATGAACAGCGCCAGTTGTTTCGGAGAAACGATCCCCAGCGAGCGTGTTGCCGGTCATGGAGTAGATGGCACACCATTTGAAGCCTAGAACCATAGGTCATATGTTATATAGCAAAGCTATAGCAAACATAACGAAGTTATAACAAAATGGTAGAGAACAAGTTGATGCAAACAGTACTACCATTTGCAAGCTAGCGTGAACCTTTTTCCGCGTTCGTTTATGTTTGAAACTAGACGTCTAGCGGCCCAAACCTTTGCAATTCCTCGGTAAACTAATTAGTTTCAACCTTGATGTTGAAAACCTTTGATATGTCTTCTACCGTCGTGCAACTCAGATTATGCCAAGAGACAGTTGTTGTCTTGCATCTCTCATAATTCTGAGCGTCCAAAACTTTAACTTAAACCGACATTTATATGATTTAGCACGTAGCGCGAAGGAAAATCTAGCTGAAAAGTTTCCAAACCTGAATCCCACTCGCTGAAACGCGAAGGCGGGACATGTCAAAGGTTGTAATTATCGCGGTTAAATTGCAAAGGTTTGTGCCGCCAGACGTCTAGGTTTCAAACATAAACGAATGCGGGAAAAGGTTCACGCTTAACGGTAGCTTGCAAATGGTAGTAACAGACGCTGCTATATTATCTGGACTCGCTGCGGGCATTGGGTTCATTATAAAAAAGTTGGTCAAGGAGTCCATGCTTAGCGATCCTTCGGCTTCCGTCTTGAATTACGTGAAGTGGACGGCTGTATTGGCTGGTAGCATTGCCTCCAAGAAATATCTCGAGGACCAAAAGGTAATCCCACGGAGTGAGTAGCTATTGCTTTGCAACTGTAGGTATAATGGCTACCATAGCTATGATTATTGGTGGAGCCGTACTCAACGCAACGGCCTTCGTAGGTGGAAGCTACCTCGCCCGGGCAATCTCCGGTAAAGGTCCTGATGTGCTAGCCATAGAGCGAAAAAGACACGACAAGGCTCTCGAGAAGTACCAGGCAGACTGGGCTGTTTTCCAGGAGCATCGTGAAAAGTTAGCTGACTGGGTCCAAGAACAGAAACGTCTGCAGCATCATGCTTCTGAGGATCTCAACAATACGAACCGTGCTCTTGTGCTATACAATACGGTACACGTGGGACTACACCGCATACGTCCGCAGGACATTCACGAACCTAGTTTCTCTGACTACTATCGGCCATCAAGTGCACAGAAGACAGGCGAGTTGGTCTATGTTGGTGGTGGAATGCTTGCCATTGGCTATGCTGCTAGTCGGTGGTTATAGCTACAGCTATAGCTATACTTTAAAAAAAACTTTTTTTCTGAGGCGTTTTGTAGCTTGGCGTATAGCTTTGCTATAGCGTAGATATAATGGAGGCTAAGCTATCTATTCGCCTTGCGAATACCTACTATGGTCCTGAGGGATACTGGAAAGGTCATGCTGCTGTGAGTAAGCTCGCAACTTCTGCGGGAGTGTCAGAGGCTGTCGCGAATGTTTGGCTGGAAAAGCAGGCCCTGTGGCAAATGTTCCTACCTAGCCAACATGAAATTCCAAGGCCCCACTGGACGGTCACAAAGCCAAACGAGGTGCACCAGGCCGACCTGCTTTTCTTACCACATGACACGGTGCCTTATAGGCGCACCCGCCGCACGTATAAATATGCACTCGTTGTGATTGATGTGGCAAGCCGCTACAAAGAAGCAGAACCATTGACCTCAAAAGATAGTGGTGAATTGGCTGCGGCCTTTGAACAAATCTACAAGCGTAGTCCATTGACATGGCCAAAGCTGTTACAGGTTGATCCTGGGAGGGATCATGCGTAGAGCTCTACGGTTGGCTAGGACTGCCTTGATTTTCTGTTCTTCCCATTGCATTGCCTCCAAGAACCTTTCTGCAGCATTGGGCCCTCTGTAGACGTCTGGAGACTCCGTGTGGCCATCACATCGCACCACGACATAGCCATATCCACAGATCTGGTGTAGCTGCGTCTTCTGGGTATTGCTCTTGTTTGGATCGAGCCCTGGGCCAGCAACCTTCATGGTCAGTGCCTCAAAGTCTGCATAGATAACAAAAGGGGCTGGCAGCTGTTTGCGCCAGTTCTGAAAGGAGAGCTTGTTCTTACCCTCTTTAGGCATCTCCACTCTCACTGCTGTTTGCCCTATACCTTCGCAATCGGGCTTGTGGGCCTCTAGTAGATCTTCTCGTGAGTACCCATGTAGGCATCTCTCACAGAAGTGCTTCCTTTCACGGTGGGCGCTCTGATTGTAGAGGAGGCTGTTCAAGTTTTTGATCCAGGTATAGTGATACTTTTCGGACTTCTCTATGAGCAGCAGGTTGATGCGGGGGATGTCTTTGCGTTGCTTGCTGAGCCTGTAGACTATGACCTCTTTGCCCCATCCGAAAACATTCACAGCGAGGTTGTTTTGCTTCTCAACCCTATCGATCTGTGAGATTGGTGTGGGTGCGTCGATCCCTGTGAAGTCAAGGCCATCTTCTATAGTATATTTGGTTGGCCTGTATGTGTGTCCTCCATGAAGTACTGGAAACAATGCTGATCGGAGAGACCATCGCAGGCAGTTGTCATCTTTGTTACGGCGTGCTTCTTTTGAACTTCACTGGGTAGGGGAATGTAGGAACCACCTCGTAGTGGCTGGTATCGCGCGATGTCAAGCCGGAGCAGCAAAACTTGGTCAACTATCCACCCTGAGCCTCTGTGTGTCCATTTCTCCAAGGTCTCTTGGATCCTGGGGAAAGCCTTGTCTAGTGCTCTTGCTTGTGGCGAAGTACTGGGTCTGTGAACTCCTCACTGCCATCGGGTTTGTCCTTCCGCAGCTGTACTTTCAAAGCAAGCTGGAACTTTACCCCTTTGAGAGCACGGATTTCCTCCTCTAGCTTCTCGCGTATCGTTTGGCGCACACCCTCTAAGAATACCTGGGGATCAACACTGAAGGCATGTCCTTGGGGGACATCCATCTGCCAGCCACGGAGGAAGTCACCAATGACCCATTGAGTGCGTTCGAATTCAAGGAAGGCTGGCACGTCCTGCTCATACACTCTCAATACGTCTCTCTGGTAGTCATTGTATGACCTGGCGGGCTTCCATGGCAGTGGCGCATGAGGCTGTTTTTCGGCGAGAAGTTCTTCGATGTATTCATCCATGTTCACACTACTCATGTCTGTATACTATTTGGGGGTAAAGCTCTAATTGGTTGTATATGAAACTTGGGTGGGTTTGATGGTGGGTATGGGCACGACTTTTTATGACTCCGCAAAGAAAAATAGCAGCTCAGCTTATTTCCACACCTCTTACAAATGTATTCCTTGGGAATCTTCACACATGGAGTTTTACGATTTTCTATGTGGCGTTTTAGGTTCCAATTCCTCTTGAAATTTCGGCCACAGTCGTTACACTCCATCTCATATACTATGGTTTTCTATAGCTCTAAATGAATAGACCAACCTATGATAGCTGATGTTCAACCTGGATTGCTTTAAAGTAGTAAGCAAAAGGGGGGTTCAGGGTCACTTTCTGAGACAATTCGGCATGTCTCATACAACAAAATCCCCTCCAGTGGATGGCTCGGACATGTTCAACCCCTGTTTTTCCCATGCCGAGGGAAAGACATGGGTTAGAATGCGGTTTTCGAGGGGGACGAGCCATCCACTGGTGGGGATTTTGTTGTATGAGAATTGCAGAATTGTCTCAGAAAGTGGCCCAGAACCCCCCTTTTGCTTACTACTCTGGAGGGTTTTTATACTCAAGTTCCAAGTAGTTAGAATCATCGACGATCGAGGTTTGTTATCTTCAATGGGCCAAACATTTAAATAGAGTTCAATGCAGGAAGCTAAGGTTTGCCGGTTTTGTAATGTTACAGTGCGATGAAATTAGAGTCTACCGTGTACATGGTGTGGATTGAGCAGCGCTTCAATGGTTTTCCCTGTTTGCTTACTGTGGTGCCATTTTCCTGTACTCCTAAAATATTGTTTCTTCTTGAAATTAAACTGGAATCGAAACTATAGCTAGCTAGTTTCTGTAGAAGTATCGAGCATCGGTAAACTGTATTAAGCTTTCTCTGCGCCGGTTCTGCATGCATTTTAATCGGCCGAGACTGAACACTGAGAGACTTCTTTGATTATCTCTCGGATCTTCTTTTCGGCCAAAAACATGCAGAACTTTGTTGAAGCTAAGTCGAGCCTTTTCGCGTTTTGTACAATTTTCCTAAAATTTTCACGAGTCGTAGAAAACAGCTGTTCTCAAATACTGTGTCGGGGGAATTTTGAAATTATTTTTCGTTTAGGTTTTATGACCTGGTTTGTATCAAAATGGGATGAAAAACCAAATCTGTAATACGCAGCAGTAGTATTTAATAATTATAATAATAATAATAGTCAAAGAAAGAAGGCAGCAGGGCACTGGCCATGGATTGATGCCCTGTGGAGGACCTGAACGCCACAAGGCTTTCTCTTATCACATTGTGTTTATGTTTCTGTGTATTAATTGTTAAGGGGTGAGAAATATGTTAGCCTGCGAAAGTTCAGGACAAACAAAAATGCATACCCCGAGAGAGGCGTCTAAAAGTGCAAAGCTCTCCGAGTTTGCACTTTTGCGGCTTTGGGCCGAATAGAGGTCGTTGTTTCTGCAGGCCGTTAACTGAATTTCATTTGCTATATT
The DNA here is from genome assembly GCA_030867875.1 of Actinernus sp. WN-2022. Classification (NCBI taxonomy): domain Eukaryota; kingdom Metazoa; phylum Cnidaria; class Anthozoa; order Actiniaria; family Actinernidae; genus Actinernus; species Actinernus sp. WN-2022. The sequence continues at coordinate 97,317,252 of JAOWCC010000019.1, forward strand.
ATATTTTATGTGCTTTTATTAGATTAGTTAGGTTTTTATAACTTTTTTAAACTTCAGATTGTTACTATTTTAATTATTATAAAGCGCTTAGAACAGTTTGTGTAAGTGTTATTATTATTATCACTTAACAGCTAAAGCACAAACAATAGGGGGAAAAATGAAAAAAAAAATCGTGTCAGTGTTCCCGGTAAATAACAGCTCTCGGTCCGTTGAAATTGTTATTCTTTAGCTAGCTCATTCCATGATGTCAGCCGACTTCTGCAATATTTGTCTGAATATGTACTGAATGGATGGCAATAATTAAAGCGATAGAGAGCCTGAGAAATAGAGATATATGATTGACAGGCGCTATTGCATAATTTTACGCCCCGCCCACAATGGAATAGATTTCTGACAATGATATCACTACGTCTTGCCAATACAATACAAATAGGATACAATACAATATAATAATTTATTTAGTGTAGTTGACGTAGGGAGAATACCTTTCAAACACTATATATAGAACGTGTAAACAGGAGGGTTCTGACCATTACATCTATGTCTCGCACTTGATTTCCCTTAGTGACAGGCACAGGCATGCGTGCAATAAGTTATTCACAGAAATCAGCACAAATCCTGACCTCAAGTTAGCGCATCTACTTTCGCCTAGGAATAACTCTCAGTTTATTTCGCTTACAAGTGTAAATATATTTCTAGTGACTGTATTCGGCCTTTTACCTACATGTAGATACAAAATTGTACATCAATCAATCAAATAATCAATGATCTTTATTTAACCACGATAAAGCCAGTTAAGCGTTGCCGCTTGTGGGGTCGTGTATACAACTATCTGATCTAATCTACCCTGAACTACCTTAATAAAAGTATGTATGTGTAAAATATTATAAAATTTAAAATTGGATTAATATATTATAGAATCAGGCATATAAAATATTCGGAGTTGATTGTACCGATAAGGCCCTAAAGTCCATTCGTTGGTTGGAGAGTGGCAATGGTATATAGTTTTCAACGTATATATTTTAATGACTATATAATTAATCCTAGTAGTACGTCAATTAATTATCAATTAATAGGAGTCCTGACAATAAAATCATAACAATTAACTGTATGGGGCTGTATATATATAGGGCTGTATAGGGGTTTATAGGGGTTTATAGGTCTGTATAGGGCTTTATAGGCCTGTATAGGGCTGTATGGGCTCTATAGGGCTATATACAGTGCTGTATAGGGATGCATAGGGGTGTATAGGGGTGTATAGGCGTGTATAGGGGTGTATAGGGGTGTATAGGCCTGTATAGGGCTGTATAGGCCTGTATAGGGGTGTATAGGGGTGTATAGGGGTGTATAAGCCTGTATATAGGGCTGTATAGGGCTGTGTAGGCCTGTATAGGGCTGTATAATGGTGTATAGGGCTGTATAGGGCTGTATGGGACTGTATAGGCCTGTTAGGCCTGTATATGGGTGTATAGGGCTGTATAGGCCTGTATAGTGCTGTATAGGCCTGTATAGGGGTGTATAGGCCTGTATAGGAGTGTATAGGGTTGTTTAGGGATGTATAGTGCTGTGTAGGCATGTATAGGCCTGTATAGGGTCGTATATGGGTGTATATAGGGCTGTATAGGCCTGTATAGTGCTGTATAGGCCTGTATAGGGGTGTATAGGCTTGTATAGCTATAGGAGTGTATAGGCCTGTATAGTGACGTATAGTGGTGTATAGTGCTGTATAGTGGGATGTATAGTGGGGTGTATAGGGTACAGTATAACTATACAGTCTATACTGGTATTACTATATATAGTATAGCAGGACCACCCCTCCCCCAATACTATATGTGGTACGTTACACGAAGTACCCACCCCGCCGCCACGCTTCGCTTACATGAAGGGACTGCCTCCTCAATTCTAAAAGGCGAAAGGTTTAACAATGGATGAAAAACGTTACAAGTACATTTTACTAAATGACAGAGTCGGAGAGCACATTGAAAAAGGCCTGCTTTCTCTGAGTCTGACACAGAAAACTGTCCCTTCGCAATTCCTGAGAGGTGAAATCCTTAAAGCTTTGCTCGATGCTGATCAGCCAGAAGATCCTGGAAAAATTGCTCTTACAGGAATCACAAGGAAAAGTCGTCTCGAATGTCCTACGTCTGATGTAGCTAGGCTAACAGAAGAGGATGCTGACTTGCTTTCTGCCATTAAAACATCGGAGGATAAATACCGAATTTACCGTGAGAGAAACCGTTTGGACTCGGGTAGAAACATGGAAGTTGGGATTAACGTTGTTGTCAAAGTTAAGGGAGTTAGTAAGGATGTCCGTGGAGTTATTTGGTTTAGAGGGAGTCTTCCTACAAATACTGGAACGATGTTTGGTGTGGAGCTGCTTTCCGAGGTAAAAATATTAATGTATTTTTGAGGGTGAGTGGACAAAACTCGAAGCGAAATTATATAATACCTCGCCACTTGGTTCGGATTCCTTGGTTCATTTATAATGCGTTTTCTAACTCCCAGTCCGTGGACTAATTACCCCAATTCCAAAAATACAATGTACCATTCTTGGCAAGTATCGTATCTTACTTTCTTTGTGCTGTATAGCTTGTATAATAATTCATGAATTTCCAACGTTGTAGATCGTGTAATACCGGCATTCATACCCGGTGGGAGGTAGGGGAACTCCCATATAAAAGTGTTTGGCAAGACAAGATAAGATATTTTTTATTGGAAACCTTGTGAACGGGACGTTATACACTTATCAGTGGTCATGGGGGGGGGGGGGGACTGACCCCAGGGAACCCCCGGGCATTAATTTGTACAATAATGTTGTAGTATTTCTTGGTCTTGATTTATTAGCCAGTTAAATACCATTTCCTTTACAATACATACCTGCCAACCCCTGAAAGTCTGAAATCTTAAGAAATTGTCAGAGGGTATAAATTTTGTTCGGACATTTCCGAAGCCCTCCCGAAATACTGACGAAGTCCTTCCGACAACGTTTCGGAACATTACCGAAGACAGATGGAAAGGGTTTTCCCGTCATTTTTTTTGTCGAGCCTCGAAAGCAAAAAAACCCGGGAGATTTGAGACTCTATGCGGGAGACCGGAGATCGGGCTCAAAATCTTGAGACTCCCGCCTAATGCGGGAGAGTTGGCAGGTATGCAATATAACTTCACAAGTTGTCTGAGGTAGTTTCCTAATGTTTCCTTAAGTTCAATTGCATAATTCTTTGGGGACTTCGCTTGAGGTATAAGTTACATACCTTTCCTCCTTACCCAGTTTGGTCAGTTTGAGTACCGATAACATCATTTGCACTAAGTTTTCCACATTGATAGGCGAGTCTGTTGCACTACTGCCTCTCGTTGACGCTTCTGTTTCCATCTCCACTTGTTTCTTTCCTTTCTCTTTTTCCTTGAGTTCGTATCTCCCATCTTTTATCTCCTCACTATGTTCTTTGGTTCACCGCTGCCACCAGTTGTAATATTTCTTGGTTTATTAGCCAGTTTCCTTTACAATATAACTTCACAAGTTCACTGAGGTTAAGTTTCCTAGTTCAACTGCATTGAGAAACTACTGCCTGTCATCACGTATGCGTATGCATGCACATCATTTTCGTGCACTTGTCAACATTTGAATGTCTTGATCACTACAATGTTAACAAATCCCCCATACCCAAATACAGCTTTTTGGTCATTCATTTAAATGGCAACAATCACTCAAGCTTTGAGCGACTACAAGGTTCTTGGTTGCATCATCCTTCTTATTTTTTGTTCAATCATTCTCAGAAGAAAAGCCCTTATTGTTCTAGTTGTGTTTGAGTTTAAGCCATTTGGTCCACCATTGTTTCACTTTCTGTTTACTACTGACCTCTATGCTTCATTTGTAAATATAATTAGGTTTGACATAATAGATCAAACATAGGGACCCTAAGCGTAACTTGCAGATGGTCAGTGAGCTATTTTGGCATATACTAAAAATCATGTGACCAATGATGTCATCATTACATCATCACCACTAAGTGAATCGTGGGGACCCAGTACCATGCCTGCCCAAGTTTGAGCTCCTGGCATTAGAAATGAGGGAGATATGGGCATGTACTTTTTTTACATTTTTTTTATTTATTGAAACATTTTCAATACAATATTCAAAACATACACTAAAACAAACATGCATCAACTATCTACTTATTACTGGTTATTTCATGGTTTTCTATGGAATACGGGTGAATATATATTTCAAGAGAAAGTTGTATTATTTGGTATTCAATGAGCCTTTATTAATAGGCAAGTTGTATACCAAAATAATATGAATTTCAAGTGAAATTTTAGCCAGTATTCCATAGAAAACCATGAAATAACGTAACCATATTATCCTATAAATAACAATTTATCACAAAACCAAAGTAACTTACCCGACAATAGCTGCAAATTTTCTTGTCAGAAAACAAAAGTTTTGAGTGCCGGATGTGTCTGTAGACTAATTATGTATTCAAAATCTTGAATTCTTATTGGCTGATAAAGAAAGGGTGCAAAATTTTGTGAATTTGATTGGCCTGATCTAGCCATGAAATATCGCTCTGTATTTCATGGAGTTTATAAATTTCTTGTTTCTCAGTTCTTGGGTTGATATGCTGTACCATGTTACAAGATTACACTGATTAATGTTTCATTTAATGTTTTTTCTTCTTGTTGACAAATGCTACAGGCAGTTGTGTTTTTACCGAGGAGAGGAAAGTTCATTAATGACCTAGATAGTCTAGTCTAGATAGTCTAGTTTATAGCTACCATTTTCTAGTCTAACCTATTCTAGCATTCAAACTTTTCTTTGCAGAGAAAAATGCCACAAATTTGCAGTTTTCGAGTTTCGCGGATGTTCCCATGCACCTGCCCTGCAACGGGCTCATAACTCATACATATATACCTTTATTTTAAAAGCGGTATTTCAACAAACGGTTACGTGCTTTTGATCCAACGACCAAAGTCCTACACCACGCACTAATTTTTATTATTATTATTCTTTTCCTCTTTACTCAGTTTTATTTAATCTTTTCCTCTATTTTAAGGTATTAGAGCCATCTTCTACACTAAAAATAAATAAAACATTGGTATATATGTATGAGTTCTGAGCCCATTGCAGGGCAGGTGGACGGGAACATCCGGCCACTCCTAAAGACTGCTAATATTCAGCTAATAATTCTTCCCTTTGGTTATTACTAAGAGGATTTCAAATGAAAGCGTATTTCATTTTCACTCTCGTGTGGCCCGAGTGAAAGCCCAGATGGGCTCTTGTTTGAAGGAATTTTGGCGATGTATGGGATTTTTATGCAAATTCGAGGCGATTTTCTGCACCTGATCGGCGTACAGTTTGCCACCTTCCCAATAATTATACTAAGGCAAGGAAAATTACTGCAACTCCCTCAATATTGAACGGAATGGCTTGAAACTTCACAGAAACTGAATGAAATACACAAGAGACAGGTAAGAATATTTTGATGATTTATTGAATTTTGTTTTAGAGCAAACAGGCATTCAAACTAAAACTCCATACATTTACTGTAATTTCAAATATCGCCGGAAATAACCGTTACGCATAATGAGCTTGGGGTACCTGTGGTTTACGTTTATTGAGAAAAGTTTTTCCAAACACGATTCCATAATTCCATCGGTTGTTGGCCTTATGTCTTCCAAAAAGCAAGCAGGATCCTCTTAGCTTGGAAAACAAAGAAAAGCAAAACAAGGCCAAACAATGCATACGACTACAAAGCCAAATAGGACATGAGTCCTCGCAAAACCGACAAGAGTTTGTATTTTCACTTTCAGACAGAGTGCTGATTGCTCCACAAGAATTGATAGGAGCTAGCCGAGAGAAGATTTGCTTCCAAGAAAGCTTATAGATTGAAACAAAAAGTCCGACGGGGACTCTGAATCGCTTGAAACCAACACCAACGATCTCGATATTGCAGTGCTGTTTCAGACGCCTGCAAATCGCTGGCCCTGGCATTCAAGGCCTTTGATTTGTTTGCCCTTCCTTTGCCGTTAGGTGTTCACCTTGGCTTTGTCCCTCGAGGTCTTATTGTCTCATTTTTCAAGTCAAACATTTTCTCGATGCGGCACGTAGCTTTGATTGTAATCAACATTGGCGGGAAATCTTGACAGATAGTTGAACTATGATGAGTAATGATTGTCCAAGAGCTCGCTAATCGTTGGTGAGACGGGGCTTCAGATTCATGCACGACAGACGGCTAGAATTTTTGAAGTGCTATTTTCTACGCTTTCGATTTTCTACCAAAATAGAGTTTTAAAAAAGCTCCTACTCAAGAGGAATTTATTCGATTTGTGTGAAATTTTCACAAAATGTCAATTGATATTGCAGCTGCAAAAGGGTGTCAGGGCTCTTGACGGCATTTCTCGCATATCTACTCGGACTATGTTTTCGCCTTTTCACGAAGAGCATGATAACATTTGAAGTACATGTAAATCAAATTTTTAAATTCCCCGACACGTTTTTGTAATACGATTCCTCTGAAATGCGACAAAGCGAACAGATTTTAAAACTTTAAAATATTTTCGGAGTCGGAGCTTCTGAAAGCCATCTCACTAGATCGGAGAAACGGGATGGCGGAAAATTCGTGATTTTCAAAGAACTCAAAACTTTTTATGTATTCTTGTAACCTATTTTATAAGCTTTAAAATGATACATGAATGATTTATCTACGATGTTTCCTCGAGGTGCTACATCAGTAATTTAGACTGGAAACACACCTTGAAGGTATCTGGTAACCTTAATAAGTTGCATAATCTCGGTACCTCTAAAATGCTCTCCAGTAGTTCCAAAGCTACCTATCTGACAGACAACAGACAACTCGTATTGGAACGTCTTTCTCATCACCATTAACTGTTACCCATGGCGTACCTCAGGCTCAATATTGGGAGTCACCTATGCTCTTTTATTTAGCTTGTACATGAATGACCTGCCAAGAGCCATCAGGGACTGTGACATGGAATTATATGTCGATGATACAAAGATCTATCTCTCTTTCTCTCCAAAGGTTATTGAGGCTAGCTTGTGTCAAGTTTTTCAAGATCTTTGCCATGTTGCAGAGTGGTGCTGTTCTAATTACTTGTTAATTAATCCTGACAAGACCAAGCTTATGTTGTTTGGCGTTAGGCAGATTATTAACTGAGCAAGATCTCTGACATAACTGTTCCCTTTCTAGGACAAGATCTAACTCCTGTCTCATCGTGCAATTAGACCTAGGTGTTGTACTTCATTCTAGTTTGTCTTTTAATGACCACATTAACTCTTTGACATGTTCACTATTAGCTACATTATGTCAAATAAGCAGGGTTCGTCATATATTTTCTAAAGATGTATTGTCCCTCATTAGTATTCAGCAAACTGTTCTATTGTTCTACTGTTTGGTCCGGCACTACTAAGCAAAATATCCATAAGTTACAATTAACTCGAAACTTTCCGTATACTGTCTGGAACTAGGAAATTTGATCATATCTCACCTGTCCTTAAAGACCTTGGATAGCTAACCGTGGATGACCTGTTATGCTATCGCGATGTCACTATGGTTTATAAGTGCCTCAATGGTTTGGCACCCAACTATTTAACCTCTAAACTAGTTAGGCGTCCAGAAACTCACTCATATAACACTTAGGCAGAGCAATAATATTAGTATACCGTACCGTAGAACCACCATCACTCAGCTTTCTTTTTTCTACCATGCATTAAAATCTGGGAACTTGTCAGTTCTAACACGAAGTCCAGTCATAGTATCCGCAGTTTCAAAATTCAATGCAAGGAAGGAAATAAAGAGAAATTAATATAGTTTAAACTTTACATATTTTTAACACTGTAATTATTATTATTGTAATTATTAATGAACACTATAAGACTAATTCAGACTAATCTACCCTAATTAATTAATTAATTAATTAGGGTAGATTAGTCTGAATTTATTATTGTAAATTAGTTCTGAAAATCCCAGTAGGGATGAACTAATAAAATGTATTGTAGCGTACTGTACTGTATTGCACTGCATTGCATTGCATTGCATCAATGACGTTTCGTTAGATATTAACCATGTGGTGAGCTTTCAAAAATCGCAAAAATAAGAGACGTTTGTATGGATTGGAGGGACAAGCATCCCTAAACTCACCAAACTTACTAATTTTGATGTGCTCTTTCTTGTGATGGAGTTCATTTCTTGATTAAATTATAATGAAATTGACATTACAAACTCGACCCAGTCCTTTTTTCGTTTCTAAAGTGGCCAATTCTTTTGTACTGCACATTCTATTAAGGTTAGGGTGTTTTGTATTGTTGGGTAAGCCATTATACTGTGGCTCGTTTCGAGCAGTACAGGCCGGTAAAAATGGGCATTAAAATGGGAATATGAAAGAATTTAATACTAGTAAGGTGAATCAAGTGATCCCAAGATAATACTGTTAATAAAAGTTAAATGCTAATTTATGCTAAGATATCCTAAGATGATACTAATTAATAAATACTAATTAAAACAGATAATACTAAGTTGATACTAAGGTAAATATGGCACAATTAAGACAAATCAAGGAGATTTGCTTTCCTTTAAATTTGATTTAAAAGTAGCTAAAGACTTCGATTCACATATTTCTTGATGTAGTGAGTTCCATCACTGAACCCCATTATAACTAAGGATTTTTTTAAGGAATCAGTTCAGGGTCTTGGAAGGAACAATTTATTAGAGGCACCATGAAGGTTGTAAGTGGACACCTGGTTGAGAGGGCAGAATAAGTATTTTATACATTGTATTTTTTGTCACAGGAGGGTCTTGGCCAAGGTACAACTGATGGCATGTACAGAAACCAGCGCTACTTCACCTGCCCTCTTGACTGTGGTGTGTTTGTAGCACTGGATAAAATACGTGCACAGGAAGAGTCAGACACTACAAAATCTCCTAAAAAGGAATATCCTTCTCGTCAGAAGTCAACATTTTCAACTATTGGTAAGAATTATCTATTTAATGCTACCAAAGGAACAGGCCTGGATAGCAATGGAACACCAATTAATTATCCATTTAAATTTAACCAGAGGGTTGTAACATTTTTGGAAGATAAAGAAGTATGTGGTTTTGTACGGTACATTGCTGATAAACCGGATGCACTTGGTGTAATAGTTGTCGGCATTGAATTGGTAGATTGATATGTTATATACTATATATATATAGTCTCTGACTGGTGAATTTTCAGCTCTGATGAAGAATACAGGGTATGTTAACTGCCAAGGGACGTTCAATGTAAAGTGCACATCTGATGTTTTCTGTGCTTTAAGCCCTTCGTCAGAGTAAAAGACGACAATGCAAACCTAATCTGTCTAGTTTTAATAATATACTAGTTATCCATGTACCTTGCCAATTAAGATAGCTTCATGGTTCTTTGGCAAGCCCTGGAGTCCTGTTAAAATCATTGTTTCTCAGTATCCACCGGCTTGATCAGTGTTGACGAACTATGTCAAACACGAATTGGAGTCTTTCATCAGGGGTTCCAAATATTGAGAAAACAAATGAAACCCGAGAGGCGTAGCCTCGAGGGTTTTATTGTTTTCGAAATATTTGGAATCCCCTGATGAAAGACGAACAATGAGTGTTTGACATGTCTTCTCATGCGAATGCAAAACCGACAATTTACATACGTTTCTTTTCAAACTTCATTAGCAAGTATTGTTTACCAATTGACTGTTGTATCTAATTATTCAATAGATGGCTTATTATTCTTTTTTGATGGCAGTGATTTCAACTAGCGTACTAGTAGAGTAGTGGACAAGAGTTAGTACAAGCAGTCGGAAGGGTCGTGGTTCGAACTCCAGTGGAAGCAGACTTTTTCTTTCTATGTCATTCTTTATTTCTTTACTTCTTCGCTCCTTACTTGTAGTTTATCAGTAGGTAATTAGTTAGTGGTTCATGAATATGATGATAAAGAAATATTGATCACTAGGGTTGGAAACATGATCAAACACAAGGGTTTCACCCGGTATCAAGACCCATGCATGTGACCAAATACAGTTCCTCCATTGGATGACTATCTCATGAATTATTAATGAGTTTGAGAATGTAGATTTCAAAATGAAGTTACTAAGTAATAATTAATACCTCTGCAACTGACCTGTTTCTTTTAGGATAAAAGACTGGGTTGAGGGAATGGTATGTTTCAACAGTATCAAAGGTTTGAGTGCAAGAAGGATTTTGCTATCTTAGTACGAGCTGACACTGTTATTCCAGAAGACGATTTTGATGCAAAACCTGATCTGGATCAAAGACCCTTAAAATCAGAGATTTTTTCCAGCTTTGGAGATGAACACATGGATGCTTCACTAGGACATGAAATAAATTGTAAGTGCAGGATATGCCTGTTTACTGCACAGGTCTCAAAACCCTGACCCTATTTCATACTTAAATATATGATTTTCCATACCTTTTTCAGACCTACATTACCCCAAAAATATGTAACCTATTTTGGGACTTCCAGGGACTGGTGTACATCTGTGCAATGCACCACTTGACATTTTGCTTTCTTGGTTTGCTCTCTTTCTTAATTTATTACTCTGACCGTATTGGCGGGTCCAAGTCTTAAAATGGGCTCTGTTTTTTTTCTTGGTGTCACAAGTTGGAAATTGCATAATATGTCCATTACCATGTTTTCGATGAGGGATAAACAAGTTTCTCAGATTACACAACTGCCGCACTGACGTGAGATACTTTGGAGCTCTATTTTCCTTTTGACTAATATTCCAACCATGTTATTCTTGTAAATGAACTTCATATTAACCCCCAAAATATGCAAATCTTTTGATAATTTGCTGCAATTCTTGTTTTGTAAATGGCAAAACAGAGCGCATTTAAACATTGACGGTAACGGAATGGAACAGACCTGTGGCCGCAAACTACCGGCCTATTTCTCTTACAAGCGTTTGTTGCAAGTTGTTAGAACACATAATTTGTAAACATATTCTGCAGCACTTCAATACTAATGGGTACTGTCTGATCTACAACATGGTTTCAGACAGGGTTACTCATGTGAAACCCAGTTACTTGTAACCTTACACAATATTATTAAGCATTTTGACCTCAAACACCAGGTTGACGTGGCTATCCTAGACTTTAGTAAGGCATTTGATACGGTGCCCCATCAATTATTACTACACAAGCTTGATCATTATGGAATAAGAGGGAACGTAAACAAATGGATTGGGCGCTTCCTCACTACTAGACAACAACAAGTGGTGATTAACGGAGTATCCTCTACATTAGTACACATTGATTCAGGGGTCTCACAGCGAACAGTGCTTGGTCCCTTGGTGTTTCTGTACTTCATCAATGACCCTCCATCAGTTGTTAAGTCACAATGTAGATAATTTGCTGATGACTGCCTAATGTTCGTTCTGTACAGTCTCATCACGACCAAGACATACTACAAAAGGACCTGGAGGCACTCATGTCCTGGGCATAGAGATGGGGCATGAGTTTTAACCCCACGAAGTGCTATACCCTCCGTATACACAGATCACGTACCCCATTTCTATATGAGTACACAATCGGTGGGTCCAAATTAAACCCTGCAAAGGATCACCCTTATTTGGGCATTGCAATAAGTGATGACTTGAAGTGGAGACCACATATTGACAAAATCACTATTAAAAGAGCAAATGGCACGTTCGGCTTCCTGAGAAGGAACCTAAAGGTGTGTCCACAGAAGCTAAAGGAACTGGCATATATATCACTCATAAGATCATCCATTGAATACTTCTGCACGATCTGGGATCCTTACTTGAAAAAGGACATACTCAAATTAGATTGCATCCAGCGAAGGGCATGCAGCACGGTTTACATGTGCAAATTATCAATGGGATAGCAGTGTCTCAGAAATGCTTAAACAACTGGGATGGCAAGATCTCAAAACATGTAGGCGCAATCAAAGATTAACTCTACTGTTCAAAGTCGTCAATAGTATTGTAAAGATCCCAAAGGACGATTACCTCGTGCCAGGCTAGGATAGAACTATAAGATCGAACTCTGCCAAATTCCGGCAGTTATTGTCTTGTAACACAGAACAATTTAGAAACTCTTTTTTTTTGTTAAAACTATCCCTGAGTGGAATAGCCTCTCAGACCACGTAATCTCGAGTACTTCGCCTACTATGTTTATAAATAAGCTAAATACCAACTAGAACAAAACATCTTTCCTGTGGCGTGTTACTCCGCTAGGAGATTTTTGCTGCAGTATTTAATAGATAGATAGATAACACTTTATTTAAAGAGGGTGCACAATTACAGTAAATACCGTATTCTCCCTTGTGGCCCTAGCGAAAAGGATTGAAAATAACAAAAATACAAAGTTTGAAAGCGAAAGCGATATATGAAAAAATATAAATATGTATCCTAATTTACTTAGTTCGCGAAATATATATCATAGACCATTAATAAGTTTTACTAACACGAAAATTATCAGGAATGTACTTAGACATTGAAAATTGGAAGTACAGTTTCTTAAGTGAAATTATTGATTTACAATAGATAGATAGGAAAGAACTGTTCTGCTCCAGCAGGTCTAATGCAGAAATCAAAAAACGTCTCAAAACAGGATATCGGGGCAGATTTATGCAAGCAGAAGAAGATAAGGGGTCAAAACTAGCTACTTTAAAAAAGAAATTGAATCTCTTTGGATGTCATGTGGAAAACATTATGCTGTAGACGGATCTAATTTAGAAGTCAAAATGTCTCGAAACACGATATTGGGGCAGATTTATGTAGGCAGATTACGATAAGGGACCAACACTTGCTATTACAATAAACAAAGTTTTTAAAGCTCTTTGGAATGTCATGTGGAAAACACATTAATACTAAGGCTCTAGTTTTATCTAGAGGCTGTGCGCAGCCTGTACTCGGACCATATGAAATTAAAGTTTGTTATAGAATATGTTTCAATAGACCGTAATAAAACACTTTCATTTTGTCCATATCTCATGTAAAGACAATTTGTTTCTTATGGGAAATATCAATCCACATGGTCGATTCTTCAACATCTACTTTCACGATAAAAGACTAGAATGAAAACTGAAATTTGTTTGTTGAAACTATTTGCATTTATGAATAATAGCTTCTATATCAGTAGTTTCATCTGTTGGCTGGCTGTCTGATCTGACTATGTATAGCATAGTACGGGAGTTGGGGTCAAAATATTACTTACGCGCCGGGTGTAGAGTAGATTGTTGAGAGAGAATGATAGGCAAAGCAAGGATTGTTTTATTGGTAAGTGATATTATAAAGTTTTTGCTCCCAACAACAAAATGCAGGAATGAAAGCTGAAACGGTTTCCTTTTTCCTTGTATGATATATTAATAGTTTTCTTTTAGTTCACAGGATGAGCTTATCTTAACCTTTTAGCCATGTGATCTTTGAGTTTCTACAGGCAGAGAAAAACATGAATCTGCAATAAAATAACGTATCCATATTTTACAACGCGAGAAAATCACCCTCGAAAAAAGGGGTAGGGGTATTACCCGCCACCCACCACCTCCCCTGACAAAATTGGGTCCCATTCGAAATCCATTGACCTCTTCCCTTACAGAATACCCAAAATTTGTTTGAAAACATTATCCGACCTTTAGTCTTATACATTTTACTATATCATTCATCTTATGGAAAATGTTTGTCAATGATTAGCATCAAGTGAAAGGGGCTTCAGACCAAGGAGATCAATCAAAAGTCCCACAACATCTGGGGAAAGCTCTCTCATCCACCGGCCAGGACATAGAACAAGTCTAAATCCTCCTGAAGAACAACTAGATCATGTGACAGGCACTGGGATTGATTCCTCTGCTATGGATTTCCCCCTGGATCTTGGCCTAGAGGTGGGGTCCATGGTAGAAATACCCCTGCAAGTTGGCAATGAGCCACGCTATGGTGTCATTCGGTGGATTGGTTACCTGCCTGAGTTAAAGGATAAACGTGTTGCAGGGTTGGAATTGGTAAGTATTTTGTACATTTATTTTGGTCAGAATTCCAATATTCTAAAGGAACCTAAAATATACATACAAATGTACACATGTATGCCAGCTTCAAGTTTGGTCCTTTGTTAGCTCATGCAGTTTTGAATCTTATTCTGTGGACGGGATCGGAGTCTGAATAGGTAATCAAATGGGGACGAGTGAAATTAGGGATAAATTTCATGAGTCACTATTTACTCGGGCTGCCTGTGGCAGCATGCAGGCTGGTTTTTTTTTGGTCCGTGCAGCAAAATTTCTGCGCATGCGTTAAATTTCAAGTTCACCACCAATCAGATTGCACTGAGCAGACTGAAGTTTTGTGAATGAGGGTTACGCTTTTAATTAGAGATAATCAACAGGCATTTCAAATATATGGACTCATCATGTTACTTATAACCATCCACGTCTACTTAACAACAGGAGTAGTTATGTGCCAAGGCACCGCATACGAGGCATGGGCAAAGATTGAGTTTCCCAGATTACAGATGAAAGTACAGAACTTAATGAATCTTAAAGATACTCCGGAGTCGTTGGATGAAGAAACAGAGGTCACGCGCGACATGCTTGAGAACATGTTCAACACTTTATGTTATACTAAGAAAACAAAACAAGTTACAGAGCCTGCAAGTTCACAAGTCAATGAAAAACCCCAAGTGCCTGTAGTTTTGGATCAACATATCCTTGAAACTCCAAAAGCAACACATACACATACACACGAGTCAAATTCAAACCGGAAGAGACGGAATTCTTTAGATTCTTCACGAGGGTTGTTAGCCCACAATAAGAACCCTCTCGCTGATTTAAAGACCTTGATTTGTAACCGATGGAGGCTGACCTAACTGATATCTGTAATGAATTCTTACTCTCGTCACGTCAAAACACGAATCAAGAAACGAAACTCAGTCATTTGGAAGACAAATTAGTGCAGCAAGATAATATATACAAGACCGAAATCAAGATGCTGTCGTATGGACGGCGTAATGGACTCGTCAAGAACAGCAGCTAAAGTTACAAAGAGGCCCACAATTTGACCACGAATACAATTAACATGACTTCCAGAGGTTTTATAGAGAGAAAAGACGCCGCGGAGAAAGAGCCGCGAGGCGGCGATCAGCGAACTTGATAAAGAGCCACAGGGTAGAAAGAACAGTAGAGAAATATAGTGATAGCTCCATCACAGGATGGACAGGATACAACTTATAATTTGGGACAAATCTAAACATACATTTGAGACAATCATCTATTAGTACTCGGAACCTGCAGTATAACAGAACAGCAGACTAAATTGCAAACGTGAGTTACATGAATAAGTAGTGTTTACAGTAAAAGGTCAACTACTTTAATTTAGATTTACCGGCCACTCCTAAAGACTGCTAATATTCAGCTAATAATTCTTCCCTTTGGTTATTACTAAGAGGATTTCAAATGAAAGTGTATTTCATCTTCAATCTCATGTGGCCCGAGTGAAAGCCCAGATGGGCTCTTGTTTTTTTTGTTTCGTGC
Source organism: Actinernus sp. WN-2022 (assembly GCA_030867875.1). Taxonomy (NCBI): domain Eukaryota; kingdom Metazoa; phylum Cnidaria; class Anthozoa; order Actiniaria; family Actinernidae; genus Actinernus; species Actinernus sp. WN-2022. The sequence goes on from JAOWCC010000019.1 coordinate 97,332,774, forward strand.
AGCAAAATATCTGCGCATGCGTTAAATTATGCATTAATTGACCTCGTGGCCCTGATAGATTTCGCCATCGGACGGTATTCTTGTTTGAGGTACGTTTCGTGGGTTTTATGCCACATTTCATTTTACTCTCGGCCATAATACATATCAGTGCAAACACCGTGATCTGTAGGCCAACACTAAAATATTTTTGACCGTGTTTTTGGCTGTCGCTCGCCAACACGAAGCCAGAAATAATAAGAATAATTTATGATGAGCGAAGCAATATTCAACTCTCAAGGTAAACTTAAACAAGAATCCTCTCACGGCCGAGGTTTTGGTTAGAGAAATTAAAGGCTTCCAACAATTCCCTTTATAGTTCTTTAATATAATGAGCAGACTGAAGTTTTGGGAATGTGGGTAAAGCTTTTAATTAGAGATAACCAACAGGCATTTCAGTTAATAATCTTTAATCCAACAACTACCAAGATGGACTCGTAATGGCAAGAACAGTAGATAAAGTTACATAGAGGCACACAAATTGACATAGCTAGCTCCATCACAGGATGGACAGGATACAACTTATAATATGGTACAAATATAAACATACATTTCAGACAATCATCTATTAGTACTCGGAACCTGCAGTATAACAGAACAGCAGACTAAATTGTAAACGTGTGTTACATGAATAAGTAGTGTTTAAATTAAAAGGTCAACATACGAGAAAAACAAAAAGATTAAATTACATTATGCTTGGGGAGCAGAGAATGAAAGTCACCGCGCTACCGGTCACTCCTAAAGACTGCTAAATTCAGCTAATAATTATTCTCTTTGGTTAATATTACTAAGAGGATTTCAAATGAAAGTGTATTTCATCTTCAATCTCATGTGGCCCGAGTGAAAGCCCAGATGGGCTCTTGTTGATTACCAATTAATATTATGGAGGGCATATTACGTTGCAGAAAAAACTTTAAACGCGCGAAGACGGAAAACTGGCAACGTTTGAAATTACAAATTAAGCGTGAAATTTCAAGTTAAAATTAGGGAGTAATTTGTCCTCTATGCCATGGTATTATACCTAGAAATAAACCCCTCATACAAAACTACATCCAGGTCCTGAGTGGCATATTTTCCATTTATCATATGACCCGTACGGCCCCGCGCGCGCTTTCCTTTCAAAATTTACAAAAGTCACGTGATGAGGGCGGGACGTGTATGACGTGAGCGGGCCGGAAAAAGCCGTCCGGCCCTGCACAATTTTTTCTTGCTGTTTTGCGGTTTGTTCTACAAAAAAAAATTGGTCATATGATAAAAAACCTATTGACTGAGTTAGGTCGGGCCGGAGGGGAAAATATTTGGCTCTCGGTCATTTTGTACGTCATGAACTCGAGCCAAATATGTTCCCTTCCGGCCCTCCCACTCAGTCAACAAGAGCCCATCTGGGCTTTCGCTCGGGCCACACTTAGGAGTGGCCGGTAGCGCGGTGACATTCATTCTCTGCTCCCCTAGTATATATATGTAATTTAATATTTTTGTTTTTCTTTTAGTTGACCTTTTACTGTAAACACTTCTTATTCATGTAACGCACGCTTACAATTTAGTCTGCTGTTCTGCAGGTGTCTGAAATGTATGTTTATATTTGTCCCATATTATAAGTTGTATCCTGTCCATCTGTGATGGAGCTATCACTATATTTCTCTACTGTTCTTTCTACCCTGTGGCTCTTTATCGCAGCTCGCTGATCGCGTCCATATTGGTATTTGTTGGATTAAAGATTATTAACTGAAATGCCTGTTGGTTAATATTTAAAAGCTTTTACCCTCATTCCCAAAACTTCAGTCTGCAGTCATTATATTACAGAACTATAAAGGGAACTGTTGGAAGCCTTTAATTTCTCGAACCAAAACCTCGGCCGTGAGAGGATTCTTGTTTAAGTTTACCTTCAGAGTTGAATATTGTCCCACCGCTGCCACCAGATTTGTAGCGTACCGAGACTCTTTGAAGTTACAACAATACTCCAACCTTCTAGTTCAGAACTGACTTTGTTCTCCAGTTTCTCCTTTTGATATCATACATACAGTCTGTCATTCTAGGAGCACATTGCTCACATTACATATACAAGGTATAGGCTGATTGTTCCGGAAATCTGTGGTATGAAATAATGTAAGACCGGCGCCCACAGGACTCAGGCGAACTAACCGAATCACATCCCATTCTAAAGCTATCTGATTATACACATGTTCCTTTTGTGATATGGTTAGAGATCGTCACACTTGGCTCATCATAATAATTAGAATTTCTGTCTGGCTTCGCCGGTTGGCGAGTGACAGTAGTGTTGCTCTCACAGTCTTGCTCTCAGGAGTTCAGATGTCTTCAGATTTCGATAGAGGAGAGAAACCCATAACTGCTCAACCACAGTATATATATATATTTGCTAGTAAATCGCTATATTTCGCTATAAATCAGCTATTCAGTATACCTGTATAACGCGGTACACAGAGAGATCGTACGAGATCGGTAAACCAGCCAAAAACGCCGTCAAAATTATTTTAGTGTTGGCCTACCGATCACGGTGTTTGCGCTGGTATGTATTATGACCGAGAGTAAAATGAAATGTGGCATAAAACCTACGAAACGTACCTCAAACAAGAGCGCCAGTTGAAATATGAGCATGCATGGAGTGGCTGTGGCATCGAAACGACATAAAATTACTGGGCCTCTTTCTGACTTTGGAAACATTGCAAATCGAAACCTCGAACTGTGGCGTGTAGACGAAGCAGCTACCACGGAATTTGCGTTAAAAGTATTGACTGGATCAGTAAACCTTCGAGTGGTTAAGTCACAATTCCCTGAATGCACAGCAACTGCATGTTGGAGACTTATAGATCTGCTGAAATACCTCTGCAACGCAAACAATGACGAGTCTGTCGCTTACAAAGCGAATGTCCGATGAAGAGCTAGACGCATTCCACTGTCCCATATATTATGCCAAGGGAGGCTTCCAAGGAGTAACCGCTCTTCATGCTAGATTTCTCAAGGGTTCCGCTTCGTTGGATAGGATCCGCAAATGGATTACGTTACAGCCCGTCGGGGCGTACACAAACAAAGCTGCCGCCATCCACATTTGCCCACGCACGGATGTTGCTTCTTGAAGAGGAGAGAGAGGCAAACTGCTGCTGTGTGTCGTCTCCCATGCTACTTCGGGTCGCCATTCATATCCGGATTTCTTGTGGTGCCACTGACCATATCTCGGATGGTGTTTGACTAGAACCTCTTCGACTTCAACAGGAAGCTCTTTTATATATATACAGCTTATATAGCGCTTATACAAATAGATCGAAGCGCTTTACAGGTATCTAAGATATATAAAAATGGAATATATCACTGAATAATCTAAAAATAAACAAAAATAAAAAGCACATAAATACAATAAAAAATATAATAATAAAAAGTATTAATAATAATTTCAATCATAAGCGACATGGAACAGATGCGTTTTCAATTTGGTCTTAAAGTCAGATAACGTTGTGCATTTTCTCACGGTAACAGGTAGCCCATTCCACAGCTTTGGGGCCGCCACGGAGAAGGCTCGACCTCCATAGGTTTTTAAATTATACTTTCGTTCCCTCAACAGGTTTACTCCACCTGATCTAAGGTTCCTATTAGGTCTATATTGACTTATCATATTCCCAATATAATTCGGAGCAAGTCCATTAAGAGCTTTAAAAGTCAATAGCAAAATCTTATATGTTATCCTCTCCTCAATTGGTAGCCAGTGTAACTGCATAAGGATTGGCGTTATGTGATCGTACTTTCGTGTACCCGATAATAATCGTGCTGCTGCGTTAAAAACACACTGTAACTTTTTCGTCTGGTTCTTAGGAAGTCCATAGAGTAAAGCATTAGCACTATCTAGCTTGCTGGTAACAAACGCATGCACAAGCGTCTCAGTAGTCTGGAATGACAAGTATCGCCTGGCACGAGCAATGTTACGTAAATGAAAAAATGCAGATTTACAGGTGTTATTAATTTGGGACGTCATAGTCAGAGTCTTGTCAAATATGACCCCAATGTTCCTTGCTGCATTCGATGGCGATATGCCATCGCTCGTCGGTACAAATACGGAGCACATCGTTGCGAGGAAACCAGTGCAACATGCGGCGAAGGGCTGTGTTAGTGGAAGCCAACATGTATGCTCGGATATGGTACCACTGCGAGCGTCGCTTTCCGTCCTTGTACTGTATCAAATGGACTTCATCCGCATGTCATTGAGGGGGTGGGGTGATCGGTCCGGTAAAGTATGGAAATCCACTGGGAGGCGCGGCGGGGTGACCCCCCCCCCCCCCCCCCCCTGGAACGAGATGAGATATTGACAAACGGAAAACGCCACCTTCCTTAATTCAAAAGGGTTTTCGAATGAGATCAACTTGATTTTCAATTCGTAGGTACTTTAACGTGGCCCGTGGGTATTGTAACAGCCGAATTGGCATCATAAAGATTCCCACTTTTAAGCAGGAGTGTTTTTGGGCGATCTTTGAGATTTTTTGGACGATGCATTTCCTGATATTGAGCAATAGTAAACACACAACAGAATTCCAAGATACCTAATATTTTCAGAGATGTACATGCTTCTTTCGACCCCTTGTTTTAAAGTAAAATACTAAAATCTTCAAAACGATGCGATGGATGTAAAACAAAATGCTGTTACAGATTAACTAACCATGAACTTTGTTGGTAACGAGTTTCAGTAAAATCGATGGAACGGAAACTTCTATTGATGGTTTGCAATCAATCCACAGAGATTCAGATAACAATGTTGGTTGAATCAAACAAAGAAATATTTTAGTTTCATGGTTGATCGAACGAGGAATCTTTTGTTAAACGGAACCAAGATGGCGGCGCTGACGTTACTTGCAACCCAGCAATAGCAAAAGCGATATAAATGTTCCTGCAAAACATGTTGGACAATTTCTTGCAAAACCTCAGGCAACTCTTAACGCCACTTTCAATTCTATCCGGTAATTTATAGTTGAACACCATGGGAAACTACTTTGTTAATTACGATAAAATTGAGAAAGCGGGATGCAGTATATCACTTGATGAATAAGGAAACATTAAGGTCAATTGTGAATATTTTATGAAAACCATCAATTTTGAATTGATGTCAATATTAACAAATCTGGACGAAAACTTTGGCCTCGTTCGCGACAATGTTGTAGGACAACAACAACAACACTTTATTTAGCACCGCTCTAAGAATTACATATACAAAGATAATTAATTATGTCAATTACAGAATAAAAGGTGCAGGCTGCCTGCAATAACCATACGGGCTAGACCACGGGCCGCCCAAGTTCTGACTGTATAACAAGGTTTGTATGGGAGTTCTTCCGATAACTCAGAATAATATCATAAATTTAGTTACAGATCTTCTGTAATACAAGGTAAATAAAGGAAGAAGACTTACTTGAAGTTGTTTTGTCGTCCTATGTGTGTTTCAAGTCGCTAGAACGGTGTTTTATGGAATTCTTGAGTCATACGCTTCACCCCTCTAACCAGAGGGGAAGGCTGCACACTCGAGGACGAATTTTCCACAAAATATCAATCCCATCGGCGTTTACTCGGCCGCGGTACAATCCATGGACATCAATTATCCCTCAGAAGTCCCCAGGCTCGATAACTCCTTTCCAAACCCGTTAGATTTGAACGATTTTTGAAGTCAAACAAACCTACATTTTTGGAAAGTTCATTCTATTTCTAGTAAATGGGTGTAGTGGCTAGCTCGATCGATCTCTGACAGTGGAGTATCAACCGTTCAAAGTGGGTAAGGTGCGTCCCTGGAAAATCCAGGCGAGCCACCTTAAGAATGAGAGGGCTTTTTCAAAGAAATGAGTTCATTTGGAAGAGTTAGGATAATGATTTCTCAAGTCTGTAAACTTCTGGGGTAAGAAAAACTATCTACCTTTCACCTGACGGAGGAAATTACGCCTATCGGATGGGTTTTCGTGCGAAAATTCGGCCTCAAGTGCCTCGTGGTTTGAATTTGAGTGTGCAGGCTTTCCTTTCTTTTAGACAGAGAAGAGAGAAAAACCCAAAGTGAGAGAAATGCCCCATAACCGCCATTTGTAGACCCCAGAGAAACAACAGGACAACAACAAACTTTTAAGGTAAGTTTATTTTCTTTATCTGAGAATTTTGTGAAATAATAGTCACACAGTGCAAATACAGAGCTTGGGCTGCCTGTGGTTGTATTACAACATACTTGCGAACGAGGCCACAGTTTTCGTTTAGATTTGGTAATATTTACATCAATTCAAATTTGACGCTTTTCACCAATTCACAATTGATCTTTCCTTGTTCATCTAGTGTATACCCCGTCCCACTTTCTCGATTTTCTTGTAGTTAACACAGTAGTTTCCATGGTGTTAAGCTATAAATTATCAGATAGGATTGGAAGCGACGATCATAGTGCAAGAAATTGTCGAACATAATATCTTGCGGTAATATTTATATCGCTTTTGCTGCAGAAGTTTCCATCCCATCGATTTTATTGAAACTCGTTACCAACAAAGCTAATGGTTAGTTAATCTATAACCATTTTTTTAAATCTATCGCGTCATTTTACTTAAAAACAAAGGTTGAAAGAAGCACTTATATCTCCGAAAATATGACGTATCTTGGAATTCTGTTATGTGTTTACTATTCTTCAATATAAAGAAATACATGGTCCAAAATATCTCAAAGATCAGCCAAAATCATCCCGCCGTTACAATACCGCGAGCCACCTTAAAATGCTTTTTCCCATCGTTTATACTTTTTTTAGGAAGAGGAACAACCTGCCTGTTCTGATGGTATTTTTAATGGCAAGAGATATTTTACTTGTCCAGCTGGCAGAGGCTTCTTTATTCTCCTGCAGCATTGCCGCAGCAGGGACTCATTTATTCAGCATGATTCGCCGATGGACATTGGCAATCGTTCAGGAAAAAGTAAGAACAATATAATAACTAGCAGGGATGTAGATACCTAACCAGACCAAACAACGACGACAATCTTTTATTTGCTCAGACAAAGAATAAATTACAAATAATTAAGTGAATACAAATTTCATGCAGATATTAAATATAGATAATGATTTTCTGAAATCTCGAAATTTAACAGAGTTTGTGAGCCTTGCCCTCCAGCCTCACAAACTCTGTTAAATTTCGAGATCTCAGAAAATCATTATGCTTTCGGTTTGAAAGTTATGAACCTAAAACTTACGTCAGTTAGTAATTTTGGCATGCTCTTTCCATTTCTGGTATCCATTTTGAACTAGCACCAATACTTTTGATTGACAAGGTCACGTGACCAGTTGTTGCAAAAGGCCTATTGAATCTGACCAATGTCGAATAAAATCATTTTTTTATTAACCGGAAGCAGTTGAAGTAAAGTACGCGCGCGCCCACAACAACTAAAACAAATGGCGCGAAAATATTGGCCGTCAAAAACCACAGGCTAACCATCTCACATTTTGTGTATTTGTCACTGATATCACGTCTTTCTGTTAATCCATTATTTCTTAGCAAATTGTGAAATTAAATACCTACTGTGTTTGTGTTGATTTAGCGCGCGCTCATAATACAGCTCGGGATTCCTGTGGCTCAGGTTTGTTTACATATAGCTTGGGCTTCCTGAGGCTCATCTCGCTAACTACATAAAAATACACGCGCGTCTCGCTTGGCGGCAATGAATTAAGTTACACGCCTTGATTATTTATATGCAGTTAGCGAGATGAGCCACAGGAAGCCTGAGCTATATGTAAACAAACCTGAGCCACAGGACGCCCGAGCCGTATTATGAGCGCGCGCTAAATCAACACATACAGAGCAGAATCAAGTCAAAGGGTATTTTATTTCACAATTTGCTAAGAAATAATCGATTAACAGAAATACATGATATCAGTGACAAATACACAAAATGTGAGGATGGTTAGCCTGTGCAAAAACCGACAATATATTTTTGTGCCACTTTTTTAGTTGTCGCACGTATGCGCCCACTGCTTCAACTGCTAATAGCTTTTATTCGACATTCTCATCGCACAAGCACGCGTATTGGAGATTCCCTCTCTTACTTATGCTCTCTTGACCTGATTTAAAAGGCTGTCATACTCGTTGCATCCAGCTCAAATATTTTGATGTAAGAAATTAAATGTTTATATTTTTATTAGGTTGTAAGTCAGGGTTCCGAAATCTTCATCAAGAATTGGAATATGCACAGAGTGAAAGGGAAGAAGCGATGCAAAGGGCTACAGATCTGTGTAAGCAACTTGAAAGTGTTGAAAATGAACTGACACTCGAACAAAATCGAGGACAGGAAAAGGAGCAAGAACTATGCAATAGTAGACAACAGATTTCATCTCTTCAGGAAGAGTTAGAGAGAATTCAACATGATTTCACACTCGAACGTAATCAAAAGCAAGAACACGAGCAAGAACTACGCAATACTACACAACATGTTTTATCTCTTCAGGAAGAGTTGGAGAGAGTTCAACATGATTTCACACTCGAACGTAATCAAAAGCAAGAACAAGAGCAAGAACTACGCAATACTAGACAACATGTTTTACCTCTTCAGGAAGAGTTGGAGAGAGTTCAAAATGAACTAACACTCGAACGTAATCAAAAGCAAGAACAAGAGCAAGAACTACGTGATGTTAGACAACAACTTTCAGATCTTGAGGAACAGCTGCAACCAACGGCAGAGTTAACTGCTGGAAATCCTGCGAGAGAGCGGACTGCGACGTGCGATTGGGTTCTACAACGCAATGAAATTCACCTTACAGGTGTTGTAATTGGAACAGGAGCCTGGGGTCGAGTAATGGAAGGGACATTTCGTAAATGCAAAGTAGCTGTAAAGGAAATCCATCAACTGATTCTTTCACCTTATAATCGGAATCTCTTTGAGAGGGAGATGAGTATAGCATCTAGATGCCGTCATCCATGTTTGCTTCAATTCATTGGGGCAACAAATGATCAAAGTCCATTATTTGTGACTGAGCTGATGGACACAAGCCTGAGGAACGTCCTACATGAGCGTGCTTTAACACCTACTGAAATGAAGGCCCTTGGCCTTGATGTTGCCCGAGGGTTAAGCTATTTGCATCTCAACATACCAACTCCCATCATCCACCGGGACATTAGTAGTGCTAACGTGTTACTATGGAAACATGCAGACGGCTGGCGAGGCAAGGTATCTGATTACGGGACAGCAAACTTCATGCAAAACCAAATGACACCTGGACCTGGTGCTTTTGTCTACGCGGCACCAGAGGCACACACGGGCAGACAGTCAACAAAGGTACCAGTAATTATGTGATTCGTGAACCTTTTCTTGTGTCAAAAATACTTGTTTGAGAGCCTGTGTATAGCCATCCATCTCCCCTTAAAACTCGGAGAGGGACGTCTGTGCTCTACCGTTGTTAATCGTGTTCCATGTCATGTGGATCTTTACTACCATCCGATGCAGACGCCATTTGTGGTTCGGGAGGGAAATGAACCACACGTACAAGACGTCTGCATCGGAGGCTAGATCTTTACAACGTTTTGTGTAAAGAACGCTGATTGGCTAGTACGTGACAAGCCCATTACGTATCACAACTTCTCGCTCTTTGATTGGCTAAACAGCATGACCGTTGATTTAATTTACTCGCCAACCGCGGGTTTTTCCAGACGTTTGGAGAGATCGCAGCCTAGTCCCAAGGCCTTCTGGCTGGTATTTTGTCTGAATGGGTTAATGGGATCCCTGTGGTTTGCACTGGCTTGTGACGTCACCGCTCCCCCGTTAACAGTACAAACCACAGGGATCCCATTAACCCACTCAGTCAAAATACCAGCCAGAAGGCCTTGGGACAAGGCTGGAGAGATCGTACTTACTGTTTGTAAACGCTGACGTCATTTATTTGCATATATAATGTGGTTGGGGGGAAAACCCGCGTATTTGTATGACTTGTATGGGAATTAGCGATTTGAGCCTCACAAAATACATCTAAAGTCTCAATTCTGCTTCCAAATCTTAATTCTTTTATAACACTTATAAGATAAGAGCATATAAGCTTCGATGAAAGGGCTTGCTTGCATTTTGGAATAACAAGAAGAGTAATATTTTATAAGCAACTGACTGGGTTCACGCTTCGTTTCTGCCAACCACAGAATGCAACAAATGTGGTATGACTGGCCTGTGTGACATCACAGTAAGTATCGCTATACTGCTTCCGTTCTACTGTTGTTGAAGAAAGACGGGCAAATTATTGTATGAGGACGTGCAGGATTAAAGCGTTAGAGGAACTGATGGCTCTGTGATTATTAAAATCCCCGGGGGGGGGGGGGGGACTCCCTTATGTGAGGGGTACATGGATGCTCGTCGTACCTTTTAGGGGTCACAATCAGGAGTTTGGTACCACTTAGGGTATCCACCATCAAACACAGACATTTCTATGTAAAGCGGTATCTTTTAGGGGCCGGGTGTCAATTGAACAAAAAAAGCTGTTATCAATTTACATTTTTATTATCTTTTAGGGGTCAAAATAAGCTTGAGCCACGCCCATTTTAGTACCTCTTAGCGGTCAAATCGAAAATGTCCGACGAGCGTCCCTACCCCTTTTATATGGGAGTCACCCCCCCCCCCGGGTTAAAATCACCCTACACTGTCGTAGTAATTATTCGAAATCAAAGAAGAGTTTTGCCCTTCAGCTTTTCTGAACAATTTCAGGAGCACTTTGCTAAAATACTGATCGCAAGGTTTTTCCGGCAAGGGGTGGTTTTGAAGTCAAATTCTGCCCAGAGCTTTATATGTTCGAACTTGCTCCGTGACATATTTGCTTAACAACTTGTCACGTCGTGACAATGTGTTGGGAATCATTTTGAAGGGAAAATCTTAATCTTTCAGTTATTACCCTATACAGCAACAGACCAATCTTCTAGGAGTCTGTAGATACCTTGCGTTTGGGTCAAACCGAGAGAGCATAAGTAAGAGAGGGTATCTCCAATACGCGTGCTTGTGCGATGATAATGTCGAATAAAATCTATTTTTAGTAACCGGAAGCAGCTGAGAAGTGCGCGATCGTGTGACAATCTCATGGCGGCAAATATTTTCGCGCCATGAGATCTTTGTCGCGTACGCACACTTTGCTTCAGCTGCTTTCGGTTACTACAAATATATTTATTCTCTCGCACACCGCGCGCTACAAGTTCCCTCTCTTATTTATGCTCTCTTGGTCAAACCTGATGAGAAAATAAACATATCGATTATCTTCCGGATTCTTGTAACTGGAAGATCAGTTTGGAACTAGTTTAGCCGTGAACTGAGTTCAACATTTTATCATTACAATCTATTCTACATCAAGTAAACAGTTGAATACAAAAGAGAAAATGAGGTAACAGAACGAATCCCCCACACATGGGTCCGTTCCAATGATAATTATTTGAAATCTATTTTCAGACTAACAAGACACAACCTGGTTGTTTTGAGAAAGACAGTTGTTTGGCGTAAAGTGACACTCTTGTGTTAAGGAGTGGTTTATACCGATGCTATGAGGACCCAGGGGATATAAACAGTAACGGGTAACTAACGAGGGTAGCCTACCAGAACAAGATATAAATAACTTATATCACGTGTTGTGAAACTAAAAATAGATTTCAAATAATTATCATGTGCCATGGGGAGTCGTTCACCGTACCTCATCCTCTCTCGTTGAATAGTACAATATTCTTGATCTGAGTTTTGCAAGTTTTTATTATACGACTTGGCGTTTTCGAGTGCAAATACGGGCTAAAACGAGTGCAAATATGAGACAGTATTACACGGGTCACAAACCGGTTTGTACAGGTTTATTCAACACTTAAAAGGTTGTGTAAGCGTGCGAGCCAATCGAAATGGGGCTGTTTGAGTAACAGCCAATCAGCTTTTAGCGCGGGAAAAACGTTTCAGTGCGCCCCCGCCCCCGACATTTGACTTCAACTGAGGCTGAGAGGTTTCTTCTCTCGAAATTTCTTGTCAAACAGAGCTGTAAGGTAAGCCAAAACAAACTTTTTTTGTTCGTGTTAATCTGTCGTATAATAAACAATTTGTTACACGAAAAGTTGTGTAATACGGCTGGGAATTTTTACTCGACTCGTAAAAATACCCAGCTGTATTTCACAACTTTCCGTGTAACAACCTCTTTATATTGCGAATAATGACGTGACGTCAAACAGGGATTTACTGTTATATATTTCTCCATGTGAATGAAACTTCTCAAACTCATTAATAATGATGTATTCATCCAATGGAGGGGCTGTATTTGGTCACATGCATGGGTCTTGTAACCCGGTCAGACCCTTGTTCGAAGCTTCGTCAGGTGGATGCATCTTGACATCCCATGAAACACCAGTTCTAAACGCACTAGTGTTTGGAACAGAGTTTCAACTCTAGTGATCAATATTTCTTAATCATCATATTCATGATCCACTAAAGACTTATATACTGATAAACTACGAGTAAGAAGTGAAGAAGTAAAGAACGACATAGAAAGAAAAAGTGTGCCTCCACTGGAGTTCGAACCTCGACCCTTCCGACTGCTTGTACTAACTAGTCTTGGCCACTACACTACTGAGTACGTTTGGTGAAATCAGTGCCAGCCTAAAGGCTCGTGCAATTATTAGAACATTCAAAATATCACTCAGTGCCTATAAATCCTGTATAGCACTTGCGTTCATGCGATTTCCTCTACAAAGAACCATTTAAAGTATTTATTTTAAGGTGATATGCTGGTGATTTTATGGCTACCTCTGGATGAAGATCGTAATGCGACACGGGGAACTGAAAATGGTAATGTGTTAAGTAGAGCACAGACCATCCCTCTCTGGTTTTTGAGGGGAGACGGACAGCTCTACACTAGCCTATTCACAGGCTCTAGATACTGGGGAAAATGACGAAAAGAAACGTGGCGAAAAGAAAATGGCGGAGGGAAAGAAGAGAGGGATTCCCCCTCCCTTCCTCCCTCTCTACCCAGTCCTCCTCTTCTCTTTTGTCCGATTTTTGTATTTTTTTGTATCCAAGGGCCTGTGAACAGGCTAGCTCTACACAGGCTATAGGCCTGACGATGTTGCGCGCGCAGCTAGAACAATGGCTATCTGTTTTAAATAACAAAAGGCTGGTGAACCAGAACGAGTCTTAGCAGCTCGCCGTCTATTGTTCTACTGATGCGTGCGCAACATCATCAAAATGGCCTATTCTTTAACATATATACAACATATACAGGGTTTACACGGTCATGGAAACGTCATGGAATTTGACAATTTCATTCCAGGCCTGGAAAAGTCATGGAATTTACGAAAATTAGATTAGGTCATGGAAATTTTTTGGGATTTATGCCAAATTGTGGGTGGTATGGAGGTTGTATAACTGTTACTGCCTTCTCATTCATATTATGTTTGTAATAACTCTGCATTTTTAAGAACGTCATGGAATTTTATTTTTAGTCATTGAAAAGTCATGGAAACATCATGGAATTTTTCCCAAGTTTCTGTGCTAATTACCCTGATAGATAAACATATAAATACGACTTCACGTTTGTAAAACTTCCGTTAACAAACTCTACTAACTTGTTTTCCATTTGGTAACTTAATTAAAAGAGGGACGGATATTTCATCAAACTGGAAATCAGTATGTACCTATTTGGTAATCGTTAAAAAACACTTCACATCTAACTCGTTTTGCTTTCCTTCAGGTGGACGTGTACAGCTTTGGTGTGCTGATTTGTGAAATGAACATCCGGGACTTTCCAGATCCACAACGGAGGAAGCAACACGTTGTATCGATAAAGAATCGTCCGTTGAAAACCCTTGTCACAGAGTGTCTAAAAGAAAACCCAGTAGAAAGACCGTCGATGGGGGAGATAATTGATATGATGGAGTCACTTTGATAATCGCTGACATAAACATATTCAAGTAGAATTAACACGTTATGGTATACATATAGTTCTGTCATATATCAGTCTAGAATGTTACAATAGAAATTAGTACAATATTCACCAATTGGATTCATCTGAGTGCAATATAGCAAAATAGTTAAGTTGAGACTTAAATATTGTGCCTGTCCAAAGGTGGATAAACACGCTAGCGTGAACAGCTCATGTAAACTGTCCAGAAGGTAGGTCATACAATGACATTCTGTCGTATATCATTGTAGACATTTACAATAGAAATAGGTACAATGAAGTGTATTTGCACTGATGTACATTGTAGGTCATACAACGACATTCTATCATATATCAATGTAGACATTTACAATAGAAATAGGTACAATGTAGTTTATTTGCACTGATGTACATTGTAGGTCATACAATAACATTCTATCATATCAATGTAGACATTACAATAGAAATAGGATGTTATGTATTTGTATTAACAATGGCCTCATATGCGAAAATCAAATCGATTGCTGATCCTTTTAAAACAGCGTTTTTGAAGATTGTTTACCATCAAGTAAAGCCTTTCCCATGGTTCATTCGTTATTGATGTGATATCAATTTGAGGACGTGACTGTTTCCTGCAAAAGGGCTGTTAAAATGAGTCCACAAAACGTGTGACACATGCATGTGCTACACATATATTGCGTACACATCTACGCATGCTCGTCCATCGTTATTGTCATCACTATAATCAGTTAAATCCTCTCCGTACCAAATCCTGAATTCCTGGCCGACTGTTACGTTCAACGGGATCGCCAAATATGGGAACTGTAACTGGAGAATTCTTATAAAATCCATTGAGTCTGTAAGCCATAGTGTCTTTATCAACAATAATCATTTCTTGCGGTAAGATGGTTTGGTTCTTGCTCTCCGTCATTATAACGTTGAGCTCCTCGTTATTAAAGCATCCCCAGTTACTCCGAGCTTCAGGAGTGTCCACTTGGCAGGACACGAATCCAGACAGATGGACGAATTTGAAGGCAATCACCTGACCGGGAAAGGACATCTTAAACGCTCCATAAGAATTCTCACGACTTCCAAAACACACGGGCATGTCGTTAACTCTTTGCCATTTTTCTGTGAATGAATAAGTGTTAGAAATACAATTAATTCAGAGAGCGCTTGATCTAGCCTGCTTTGCAGGCGTTCTTAGTGTCGGTCCTAAAAGGGAGTTTAGGACCGACACTAAGAACGCCTGAGTAGTATAGAGGGTGAGGGTACCGGACCATTTCCATCATATGGTTTCTGATCTCATACCCCCACCCAATTATTTATCGATCGTATTTTTTATTCTTCTCAAGGTCAAGGTCGAATTCTCCATAACTGGTTTAACCAGTTCAATCTTTGGATGTCAAATTCTTGGAAATCTCCATAACTGGTTTCAATCTTTGGATGTCTAAAGGCTTGATCTATAGTGATGTGTACGTATATTTTCGAAATGTGTTTGAACCAGCCGATCGATGGTTCTTCTCTTCGTTCTTCTCATACTATAGTATTCAACTTTTCATAGTTGCATTCTAGGCTATCCATTCTAATGGCTTCATTGCCTTGCCTGCTATCCGCTATTGCCATATATTGGCTTCTGCGAGTTTCTTCTATAGTATTTTCCTTTCTTTCTATTTCATAGTGCGTTCGAGGTATCTTGCATCTTCTCTATGTAATGGATGCTGGTGCATGGTAAGATGAAGATCGATTTTAGTTGAAATGTACTGTTAGTTTATCGTATTTTATGGTGTCCATAAGCGAAGCTCGTGATCCCATCTTCCAATAGATACCGTTTGTCATCGAAGCACGATAGTGATATCTTGTTGATTTCATAGCTTCCCAATTGGTGGTTTTGACTTCTAATGGTCTTCATAGTGTGTGACATCTGTTTGTTGTTCAGTAGCACGTCTTTGTAGTTTTCATGTTTGACAGTCTTCTTGACGACGTTCTTCTTGATGCCTTTAGCCGTCTTAGCACCTATGTTGTTGTCTTTCATGTAGCTGTACATTTTTGATCGAAGCCCTACGAACTCTGTGATAGGAATTCCAGCAGCCTCGTCTTTGAATTTGCCTATGACTTTCTTATTCGTTGTATCATGGAATTGGTTGTCTATTGGATAATCACTGTTATCGAATTTATGTTTATCGTACCAAAAATCTTGATAAGCGTTTTCAGTTTCGATTTCGTACATTAGGCTGTCGGTGTCTGTGAACAACAACTTAGCTTGGCTATACTTCTTTTTGATGTAGTTGTAATGGAAATCATACATTAGCGTCTTAGAAATGTCGAGGATGCACATACCTACATATGCAGGTCTGTTGAGTGTAAGCGTTTCTTTGATTTTGTGTACTGCTACTAGATCTTCGTTGAATATTTTTGATGACACGTAAGTTGGTTTAGAAGTCATTTGTAGTAACTTCTTTTCGTTGGTTACTAGTCTAACGTCTACTCGCTTTCTCAGATTTTCCATCGTCTTCCCAAATACGGAATTGTTCATGAGCTTGAAGAAGTCTTTCTCGAATGAATTTTTAGCATTGGTTCTCTTCTGAGTGTTGAAATCGATGTATTGCTTCAACCATGGCGATTGATTGAATTCTAGCACTCTATGTACTTTCTTTATTTTCAAGCCGAGATCGAGGTATAGTTGAAGATTTCTATAATGGATTACGTACTTGGTTTTGTCGTTCAGATTTGGAATCAACTTATGGACTTGTCCAATCGAAATGTTATATTTCTTCTGAATCTCTGTGCAATAATTCGATAGCATGTTTTCAGTTACCTTGACTTTTTCAGGAGCTAACGGATAGTCGTTATGGTTGTCGTGTAATTTTTTTGGATACAATAGATCGACTTCTAAGATTAGTCCTTTCTTGCTGTCTTCATTGTACTTAGCTAGGTTGGTTTTGTCGATTTCTTTCTCTGTCATCCATCTGAAACCACCAGTCGGTAAATACTGAGACATGGCCCACCCATAGAGATTGTTAGCATCGAGGTACATGATGTGCTTTGAGGGCGCATTCTCATTGTAGTCCTTCATGTACTTGTTGTTTGCCTTTCCATATCTGTTGGCTATGTAACTAACGCCTCCGCGCATACCTATTTCGATGAATTGAAACATATCGACATCAGTCATAAGCTCTAGTTTAATGTTAGTCATCTTCAGCATCGCATCCCAACTCAATCCAGGGCTAGTGAAGTAGTGGCATGGGTCTAGTTTGTAGTATTGCATACACGTTCTTCTGAAGTTTTCGAATACGTCTGCTAACAACGAGATATCGGTTTTGAGATATAGATCGTGGTACTCACCCATCGTTTCCAATTCGAAAGTATTCCATACGTTTTGGGCATGTCGGTATTGGTCATCCGTAATGTGTTCGTCGTTCAAGATGCTATAGAATTCTTTTTTCGTTGGTAGTTGTGTCTTGTCGAATTTCTCGAAGCTGTCCATGTAGTCGTAAGGATAAACCCCTTTTTGTTTCACTAATTCGAGTTTCTCATCATGAAATTCTTCTGACGTGTATTTGAAACGATCTTTTGGTAGGTTATTTGCTAGATTGCTAAGTGATTGGCTCATGAATTGAAGGCTATCGAGAAAGACCAAGTTGTTGCCTAGCATGAAAGCCATATATTTCTCCATATTGTTTGGAATCACGTTGATTTGGTGCTCTCTTTCATTACCGTTTTTATCAGTATATGGATGATCCTTAACGACTTTACCTATTTCTTGCATGATAAGATGACTGTCGTATCCACGTAAGTTATGGAAAATGACTGGTATCTTGATTTCTTCAGCCTTTATCTTGAAGTTGAGGTTGCAATCTTGATGAGCTGACCCTCTGTATTTTCCTGTTATGTGGCAGTGATCTCTAACTCTTATGTCGATTTCAGTGTACTCTTCATTGCATATATGGCATTTATCAGAAGTTTTGAAATCCATTCGATCCGCTTTAGTCATTATCATGTCTTTGTTGAATTTTTTCTTTATCGTCTTTTGGCACCATTTGACTTCTTCGAGCATTCTTTCCATGAATTTGTATACGGATTTCTCGCCTCTATAGATTTGCACTGGTTTGCTATACTCGTCATCGTAGCAACATACTACTTTATAGCCATAACCGCAGTCTGTATGCTTTTGGTAGGCTTCGGTGTACGATTTATCGTTATTAGGTTTGCAGCCATCGATCTTCTCAGTTATAGCTTCGAAGTCGGCGTATATCACGAATGGTACTGCTAATTGTTTATGATAGTTCTCGAATTTTAGTATGTTATTTTCTTTTGTTGGCATCTTGATTGCTTGGGTACCGTTTACTTCAATGCATACTTCTTTATGGTTGATTAGGACTCTTTCAGATCCAAAGCATTGTAAGCAATGTCTACAGAAGTGCTTTCTATTCTTGTGCTTCGTTTGGTTGTACATGAATTTATCGAAGTCCTTTATTAGAACGTAGTGCTTATTGATACCTTCAGTGATTAGTAGTAAATCCATATGGTCGTTGAACTCTTCATTCGATACAAATATTGGATATGGCTTCCGTTCTTCGTATCCAAATACGCTGATACTAATGTTGTTTTGCTTTTCGATTCTATTGTAATGTTTAGTAGCTACTGGAAATTCGATGTTAGAATAGTCTAGGTCCTTCGCAGATTTTCTATCGCTCTTCTTGATTCTCTGAGGATATTTTTCCTGTGGATTCAAGTGCCTTACGTGGCACCATCTGAAGCATTCGTCGTCGATGTTTTTCATGTTGATCAAGCCTTTAGCCGAATTTCTAAGCTCTGCTGGTAGTTCGATGTAGCTGCTTCCTTTCATAGGCTCATACTTGACTATGTTGATGTAGTGTTTGTCGATTGTCTCTATGGTCCATCCTGAACCCTCTGAGATCCATTGCGCTATTTTGTTTAGTATTTGTTGTTTGGCCAATTGTAGTCCTTCTAAGACGTTGTTTTCGTTTATTATCGTAAAGGCTTTACTATTGAAGTAGGCCGTTTTAATGGTCGTTTTGTCTTCATCTAATTGTTTTTCGAATGTAACCCTTATTGTTTCAACGAATTTGTAACCTTTGGTCTCAATCAATAGCTTTTCGAATTGAGTCTGAATGCCTTTTCTCGTAGTGGTTAGTTGTACTAGTGGGTCTTTATTGTTCTTAATGGCGACTTCAAATGATCTGATTGAACCTTTCATAGCTCTATCTAGTTGTACGATCTTAGTTCTTGGAGCAGGAACGGGTCTTTTGATAGTCCTCTGAGCTGGGATTGGTTTGTAGTCATCTCTGAATCGAGTTGGTGGTAGGATGATGTTTTCCTCGTAGCGTTCGATCATGTCCTTAACGCTTCTTCGTGGAGTAGGAACTGGTCGGTTGTCTCTGAATTGAGCTGGTGGTAAGAGGATGTTTTCATCAATTTTTGGACGTCTTATAGTATTTTGTTTCAAGATCAATTCGATAAGTTTCGATTTAGACAATTTATTGAGATTCGATTCGTTCATCATCCTATATATTAACTATAGATAAAAAATTATGTTTTTAAACCTAGGTGCGTTTGGCTGCGTTTGTGCTTCTTGGTCTTAATATGACTTGATTTACCAGCCATCGTGTAGTCTTTATAGATTTCGCACGTTAAGCAGAACCATGATTTACTTAGCATGTACTTAGTTTTTCGATGCTTCCTTTCAATGTCGTCATACATTCGTGGTCGACCTCTTAGTCTTTTGATTGGTTCTATGGTATTGTTATCGTTCATGTATATAACAACTATATATATAAATTATCGTCAATTTAATATGTGCGTTCAAACGTGGTTAATTGATTAATTTAGCATGCATCTATATCGAATCTAGATTCTTAAATGGTATCCAACTATTGAATTCATCGCTATACCCTTTCCACGATACTAGAGCTTGTTTTTTCTTGTAGTTCCTTCTAATGACTTTATCGATTCTGAAGATTTCTTGAGTCGCTTTCGATAGTTCAGGTTCGTAGAAAGAACCTTGTATTTCTTCACCATTCGAGTCCTTCAATTTGTATGTAATAGGGTTCGTATATTGGATTCTATCAACTGTAAACACTTCTTCAGTCCAATTCGGAGTATACCCTTTGTCGAATACATTACGCTTGTATTTCGATATACGGACCTTATCGCTAACCTTAAATTTCGGTTTCGATTGTAATGACTCCATATCACCATATAGATTAAAGTAAACGGTTCCTTCGTTCTTCTTTTTGCTTGCTTCGATAGGAGTCATTTTGATGCTTGAATGTTTTGTACCATTGTACTGTATCAATATTCTATGCAGCATATCTAAATACTGCGTATTGCCTTGGACAGTGAATTGCTTCCACATTTTAGTTTTGATCGTTCTATTCCATCTCTCGCAAACAGAAGACTTTTCTTCATTCTCAGTTGAATACATTTGTATACTATGTTTGTCCAATAGCTCTTTCACATTCTTATTGTAGTACTCCTTGCCCTTATCAACCCATAGATATTTTGGCTCTCTACCTTCCTCGAATATCGTTCGAAAAGCTTTCATAACCGTTTCGCCTTTCTTATCTTTCAATGGTAAGATCCAACCAAACTTGCTAAAGACGTCTAGAACCATGAGAAGGTATCGATAGCCCTTATTCCATTTGCTAAACTGTTGCATCTCAACGAGATCGGAACACCATATTTCATCAATGTGATTAGCTATAACGCGCCGCCGAGTGAATTTACGTCTTATTGGTTTATGCAATTCATCTGCTAGTTTTACTTGCCAGTTTTCTTCACTCGACGGCTCTTCTCGTTTTTTGGCTTCTTTACGCCTAGACCTAATTTTTGTTTAGTGTTCATGATGTTCCTAACGGCAGTGGTTCCCCATGGTTTGTCCTTCCACTTTATTTGATCGATATCTGAAACCATTTTCTTATCGCAATCTCCTTTATTCTTTCCCATGTCATAACAAATATCATGATGAGCCGATATTTCATCTAGTTTATTCTTTGGTTGTACATGCCATTCGAGAACGTTGCCAGTGTTTGGATCATACTTTAGTTGATTTTCGAGTGGGTTGTAAGGACCCATGTATTTATACGAACCCGGTGTCCATCCACCCTTTGGTTTTGGCAGCTTACCAATTAATGAATGAACATCTAACTTACCACCATCGATGCGTGAATTGGGATCTTGATAATGGTATAACTCATGAGGTAGTTTAACACTACCATCCCAATTTAATTCGTACCCAGAACCTAGTTGGTCTAACGTTTGTGAAACACCTTGATCGATCATCTTATTGGCTATGTCCTTGATATAATTTGATGCTTTCTTCTTAGCAAAATCGCTTTTGATAGCTTGCTTTGCACCCATTTTGCCCATCTGGTACAAACCCTTTATACCTGCTTCGAAAAGCGCATCTCCTATACCAGCACCTTCTTCTACCTTAACGAATTTCGATTTAGTTATTCCACAAGAACTACAAGTACACTTCAACATTAGTCTTCCATTCTTAGCTCTTTCATGTCTCTCACTACCTGGAACGCAATCAGTTACTTTCTTTTCTTTTATACAGTATGATCTCATATACGATTAGAGTAGACTAAAATAATTGATTAAGAATCTACGATTGATGCTTTGATTGTTCATATCGAACAGTGGATTATGGATCACATCGAAAATCGATTTTCCCATTTGTCTCTCCAATAGGTAATACAAGCACCAATAACCACATAAAACGCTTGAACGGTCTTGTATCTCATGCCCGCTGTAAAATATCTGCTTTTTGCTGCGTGATAGGTATCGTTCTATATTTCGTGGGATCGACAATCCAAATGAATCGAAGTACTCGCAATACTTCTCGTGTGTGTTTCTAATACAAATCCAATGTGTACCTGACCCATTTTGCGTATCTAAATTGATGATAGCGCATTCGTTTTTATTGATAATCTTTGGTAAGGTATCTCTCGAAAAGACTCCCCTAAAGAATTTGACATTTAGTTGTTTGACCCAATTCATTATGTCGACATTAGATAATGGTCTATTCATAAATTTTATAGAAGTGCTCCTAGCAGGGGGATGCCGTTGAATGGGCTGTTCTTTCCTAATAGCAAGCCTGATGCCTTTTGTTTTTTGACCTTTCGTTTTTTGGCCTTTTTTTTAATCCCGTAACCTCTCGTTGTCAAATTGTCCCCCCAGCTACCTATATATGGCGGAGGCTGAAGCATAAGAGGATTGATGTATCCTCCCTTCGGTTTTGGAGGAACGTACACATTCTGTGTGCTTGAATTTGATGCACGTGGGTCAACCTGAAGGCCTCCTCCGAGAGCCTTGATAAGCATCGGTATACCTAGGCTAGCTAAGAGGGTTCCGAGAAAGCCGCCTGACTGCTGTTTTCGAGTCAGTTTTAGGGTCATACCAGAACCGCTTTGAAGTGCACTTACGATCTGATTTTTCTGAGCAGGTGTTAGGTAATCTTTGTATTGTATCAATTTGTCGACCTTATTTTGTGGGACATTGAACAAACCAGAACCTGATTTCAATGCCTTATTCACACCATATGAGGCCGCTCCAGATAGAGCTCCACTAGCGAGTGGTCCAATAGCCTTAGATAGCCACGGAAGTGCCATTGACCCTACCTTCATCAATGCTGGTAAGAGAGATCCGAGGAACCCTCCTTCCTGATGCCTAATCTGCGTTTGAGATATCTTTATGTCGCATCCTGTACCATCTCTTTTACTCTTTTGGATCTTGTTTACTTGAGTTTTCGTTAATAGTACAGTATCTGAACCATTTAGTTGATCGTTTTTCAGTCGAAGAGTGATTGGTGCACGCTTATGATATGATCGAAGCAATTTGTCTTTTTGACCATCAGTTAGATCTACATTGTATTTGAAATACGACATTGTTATATTAATACGTTACATAAAAAACTACGATCTCAATAGTAGCTTACCATTAGATTGTGTGAGCTCAATGTCTTGTTCGTACAAAACAAGTGCATACACGCTGTAGTCTACATTAGTCGCTGCTGATAGTTTGTATTTGAATGCGATTTTCGTAGTACCATCCTTAATATCTTGTTTCTGATTTTCGAGGTTGAAGTAAATAAATGGAAAAATTGTGCTAAAATTCGACCTAGTCAAAAGAGTTCCTCCGTTGTAGTCATTCTTAGCATGTACATATTCCAACACACTTCTATAAACTCTAGACATCTCTGTATTTGGCATGTATTCGCTTTCGGGATAATGATTACCATTCCCTACTTCGAGATAGCAACTCGTAAGTGTTTTTGCATCGCACACTGAAAAAGTGTTGTATAGAAATGGATTCGCTGTTTGCAAATCTTGATTTGCGTCATTTGATATCCATACAAATACATGTCGTGGCCTATTGATTCCTGAAGATATTTTGAATGTACCTGTTTGTTGACTAGTAGAGTTGCCTCTCTCAACCATCTCCCTTAGATAAGACCATTTATGTGGTTTCAGATATTTACTCATATATTGGCTCTCTCCTTCAGGTGTGAAGATGATTCTTGGCACCCATAATTTGAACTTCGTAATAAGAACTCTACAAGCAGCACCAGCTTGCCAAATTAGATTGGCATCACTTTCTAGAGTAATTTGTACTTCAACCTTAGTGTTAGGCATAAGTTCGTCTTCAAACGCTTCAAAAAATGAGTACCTATTAAGAGGTATTTCTGTATTCACAGTTGAAGACGTACCAAGCAATGCCTTCCTGCGGGTAAAACCTATGTTGTATGTCGCCTCTGCAACTCTCTCTTCAGCACCTCTACTAGTATCGAGATAGTAGAATTCATTTGTAGCACTACTATTAGCAAATGAAGCGTCGTATTCAAGTAGGTTCTTAATATTTACGGTTTGGTTTGCATTATTATTGTCGTATACTTGTATGCCATTTACTTTAATGACGATTTCTTTAATCAATGAATGAGATCCATTTACTATACCATTATGGTCATCAATAGCTATGTTTCCACCATCAGCCTGTAATTGAACCTTAAAGTCGGTTTCTATTCTAGCATTATACCAATCAAAAGGAGCTATTTCACCAGAATTATCTCCAATAAATCTATATCCATTTTTGACTTGACTTCCTCCATTAGCTACTTGCGTTACTAGAGGCGTTTCTAGATCGAAAGAGACATCTTCATACCTTTGAACATATTTAGGATTTCTAAAGCTTTCCATTGTTATATTAATAGATTAGATAAAACGATCGCATTAATTACAATCTTAGCCTTCGAAGTTTTCCAGATCCACTTAATAGACGCTGAACACGTTCGTTTATCTCATAATCCGATGGAGCATCTTGATTGATTGGTTGATTGATTGGTTGATTGATAGCGTGCTCAGGCTCATTTCCTCTATTCTTCTGTAATAGATTAATAATTTTATCTCCAGCTTTATTCGATACAGTTGTTGCGACTTTCTTCGATGCATCTTTGACTGTCTTCTTTATGGTCTTACCAAGCATTCTACGTGCAAAATTAGTGACCGAGTCGAATATACCATCGCCGTAAACATGCTTATAGACGCGCTTTCCTATGGTATGATCGTATTTCTTTTTGTATTCACAATGCCTCATATATATTACGTTAGATTATTGTGTAGTGGATCTCAATATTATAGTCATATGCCATTCAATTCCATTTAGATTTACTGGTCTTCTTATTGAGTCCGTTATATAGAAACGCATTTTGCTGATGATGTTTGTTGAAACTGAATTGAATAATGCTCTTTTTGGCTCAACAGTAAATGGGTATGATCGAGTGAAACCGTCTGTTGGAATAATGAATAGAGTATTGCTATTAGATCCTCCAACGATGCTGTCATTTATAATGTCTGTATTCACGTGTAGCGTGTCGATACTATTTGTGATATTCGGTAGCTTGGATCCGTACTCAGTTGTATTGACGATTTTCTTATTGAATCCAATGAGTTCTCCAAAATTCGATCCTCTTAGGTCTAATTGGTAGTTATTACTAATTTCAACAACTACTTTGTATGTGGTTAACACGAAGATTACGTTAATATCGAACTTATCTACACCATTGACTGTGGTCTTGTGGCCATTTGTTTTCATTACTTGATGTACATAGTCATTTATGTCAAGGTAAGAATACATTCCATTAGGGAATATCAATGTAGTCCATGTACTTCCATCATGACTATATTTTATGGTGTTGTTGTCATATTCTGGAGTGATATTTTGCCATGAGTATGTCATTGATATTTTATCCACAGCCACTTCGTGTTCCTTGTCAGAAGGAAGCATTATTGAAGGATTAAATTTTATGGTGAAATCTTCAGACTTACTCACACCACGCTTTTCTCTATCAACGGATGAGATATATATTGCTCTTTCTCTTACATTCGACATTATACTATTTGATTACATAATATATTCATCCAACAATTTCTCGAGATGATCGTTAGAAAATACATTCAACCGTCTCAGTGTGTGTGCAACCTCCGAGAACTCGTTTTTTAGTGAATCGTTACCTGCCGCAATCGAGCCACCAAGCAATTCCAAACGATTCAATAGATCTTGTGGATCATTATAGTATACTACTCCAGCTCCTATTTTAGAGTACTTCTTAGATGTTCTATGTATTGGGATTTCGGATAGATCGTTGAGATCGTTGAAAACACTCTTAGAGAGATCGCTGTATTTTTTCTTACTATTAAAGCGTTTCGTGAGCAAATCGAGAGTGTCAAAATCAACCATCGTATTATATACGTTCTTACCATCTTTACTTGCTATCAATTTAAGTTGACCAAACAGTTGGGGTACATCTATACTTAGGTTGCCATATTGCCCACCAATTGTGATCTTGTAAGCATTCCTTTTTGGTTGATTGTAAATACCCTTTCCTATTTGTAGTGTCTTTGATCCTTCTTCAATAATACCTATTCTTTTTCTATATTTCGCGATTGCATCGATCTCTTTCGTGTACCTAGATATTTCGTCTTTATTCCTACTCCTAGCACTTTTCGTAGTAGATAAATGACCCTTTTGCAGTCCTAGTTGTTTATTGAGCTTACCACTTTCTCTCATAACGTCGATGACTGCTTTATTGTCCTTCAGTGTGCTCAATAGAACCACAGATGGTAATGGTTGTCCGTATTTCTGTACGATGCCTAATTCTTCAGACGAAAATCCTTTATCGAGGTTAGCTACGGTTTCCATCTCACCCTTTCCATCAATTATAGCTAGTTGTTGAGCATATGTGGTTGGCTTATTTGCAGACTTAACGTACTCTTCCCTTAAACCACTTATCTCATCTATCTCTTTTTCCAGTTGTTGAACGATTGGTTTGTACACTTCTTTTTGTTTTTCGTACGTGTCTTGCTTAGTATTTCCTTCATCTTTTATGGTATTACGGACAATATCGACCATTTTCCCAGATTCGATCTTCGGAATGACGTGCTTTTTAAACTCAGCTATATCCATTTATACATATACATTACATAACTTATATCAACTTATCTCAACTTATATCAACTTATCTCGACTTATATTTTTCACGACATATATCAAGAACGCAGTGTTAAATAGTCTATTTAATATGTATAGATAAGATGGAAATTCCAAATTACGACAACGGAAATGATGCTGTTACGAACTATAAGCAGCTTCATCCATTCATGCCGAAAAACAATTTTAGAATGTTAATTACTGGACCGAGTGGCTGTGGTAAGACAAACGTTTTGACACATGTGCTCAGAAAACCACTAGTGTATTATGACAAAATCTATCTATACGCTAAGAACTTAGAACAAGGAAAGTATCAGGATTTGGCAAAACAGTTTAATGAAATCAGCAATCACGTGGGTTATGACGTCATTGAGTGTGGTAATGATGATATTATTCCTGTTAGTGAAATCGATAGCGACAGTCAAAAACTTGTCATATTTGACGATTTTGTGTGTGAAAAGAATCAGAAACCACTAATCGATTATTTTATTAGAGGTAGACATAAAAATTGCAGCGTGATCTACTTAAGTCAAAGTTTCTATAAGACCCCAAAAGATATACGATTGAATTGTTCTCATTATTGTGTATTCGAGTTTCCAAGCACTAATGAACGAGGCCTCATATCTCGAGAACTGGGAGTAAGCAAAGAGCAATATGGAGGCGCTACTAGAGAACCGTATTCATTCTTATATGTTGACAAGCCAGCGAAAACGATTAGGAGAAATTTCTATGGAAAGGTTTAATATAATCAAATAGTATAGAATGGGGATTTTTAATGATTTGGACAATAGAGAACAAGATCCGAAATATTCGAAATGCGAAATAGGGCCTCCTGGGAAACCGTTCACATACAGCGATTTCAGTGCACAACAATTACTGGGTCTGAAAGTGAAAGGCGATAAGGGTGAGCCATTTCTATATAGCGATTTCAGTGCACAACAATTACTGGGTCTGAAAGTGAAAGGCGATAAGGGTGAGCCATTTCAATATAGCGATTTCAGTGCACAACAATTACTGGGTCTGAAAGTGAAAGGCGATAAGGGCGAGCCATTTCGATATAGCGATTTCAGTGCACAACAATTACTGGGTCTGAAAGTGAAAGGTGATAAGGGTGAGCCATTTCAATATAGCGATTTCAGTGCACAACAATTACTGGGTCTGAAAGTGAAAGGCGATAAGGGTGAGCCATTTCGATATAGCGATTTCAGTGCACAACAATTACTGGGTCTGAAAGTGAAAGGCGATAAGGGTGAGCCATTTCGATATAGCGATTTCAGTGCACAACAATTACTGGGTCTGAAAGTGAAAGGCGATAAGGGTGAGCCATTTCGATATAGCGATTTCAGTGCACAACAATTACTGGGTCTGAAAGTGAAAGGCGACAAAGGATCTAATGCAATAGATATGTATGGTAGTCAAACGTTCAATTGCGGCAATTTCCTTATGGATTCTAGTAATTGGGCATCATCAAGCAGTGTAAGCTCATTTGTGATCATTAAAGACGTATACTCTATGAATAACATCACTCCAGAACATCAAGGTTTTAGAATTCTAGAGACCTTCAAACCAAACTCAACAGAAAAGTTGACTATGACTCTACCAAAAAATATTAATCCAGCCTTAGGGTTAAAAGGCAACAGTGACTACGCAGTTCGGGTCGAAGCTTATGCAAACGTTGGATCCATAACACTAAACTCTATGTCAATTGAACAGAATTTAAGTTTCATATCGAACACAATGAAAAGTGGAAGGATAGGATCAACAAACACTACTTTCCAAGAGCTAAGCATAACGACATCTGCCAATGATATAGGTAAGCTATCGTTTACACTGAGTCATGATCAGTCAACCAATCAGCTAATAGTAATCTATGTCGCAATCGTTGCTGGAGCATTGGATGCAAACACTCTTGTGAATCCAGCAGCATTCGACGACGTCTCACTTATTATACCAACTCAAATTAAGGATATTGTACCAATTAGACCAACCATATATGGCAATGTCGTTAACGAAAGGTTAAGATATCAAACAAGAAGTGCGCTTACAGAAATCCCTAAGTTGACAGTCACATTACCTGGTGGGAACGTGCTATATCGAATACAATGTTGCTTATATATTAGATCGAGTAGAGACGACACAGATATAGTTTTCACAAACAGAAAAAATAGTACGTACGTCAACGTATTCAACATGCGTATAAAAAGAGGTCCACTCGCTGATGTTCCTCTGAATAATGCGTATTACTTGTTTCAAAGAGATGTGGATACGACGTATTATATGATGATCCAAACACAATCTGGAGCTATCGTAAACATCAATTGGAATTCTCAGCAATCTTATATAACTGCCGAAAAATGGGATGGTCTGAATGTCGTACACGATTCATCCGATAATATGATAATTGGATAATCGTATAACGTAATAATATATAATGGGAATATTTAATACAGACGATAGAATAGAAAAACGACCAACAATCAATACTATGAGCTCTAGGATAGTCAATATTAATGCGAAAGAGATTTCACTCTTATGGATTCAACGTGATACCGATTGGATTGATATGCCCAATTACGAAATACAGCTAACACCAAAAGACACTAACATGATGAGACTATCATGCCGCCTATACATCTCAAACAACACGGGAGGAGGTAATTTTTGGTTCCGTTGGGTTCTATTAACGCCAACACCAACTCCAGGCCATCACTTACAAACGATTATCGGTGTAAGTAATTTACCAGATGCAGCAATTGGCTCGAGAAACAGATGTGCATTTGGATCACAACCACCAAGAGATCCAGAGACATTAGTTTGCGTTTCAGACGTTTCTTTCCATGAGAATTTTGGTAACAGCATTCTACACACATATAAGCTGCAGTGCAAGATCACCGATACAGGAACTATGGTATTGAATAGACTGTATAATGGTGCTAATCAGACATTTAATGGGTATGTGAAATCGTCAATAATGGTCGAGGAAATCGCTGGAATGACCAAAAAAACTGCTCAAAATGGGATAAACGAATATACATCAAACTAATAATGTAATCATATGATATAAGTAATGGTAAAAACAAAAATCGAGATCTTCAACTTCAATCATATAGACAAGAACTTGAGCGAAGCAGATGTCGAAATGCTAAAAAAGCTATATGCACATTACCATAAAAAATGCTTCTGTCACAAGCGAGCATACAAACGATTCAAAAAGGTCAATACAATTCTACACTTATCGTCAATTGGTCTCACAAGTACAGGTGTAATTGTTGGGTCTATAACACTAAATCCAATTGTTCTTGGCACTATTTCAGGTGCTGGATTGGCACTCCAGGGACTACTAAAAATGAAGAATTACAATAGGAAAGTAGAAATGTGCAAATTTGCATACACAAGTTATCAAAAAATCCTAAATAAAATAAGGGCATATCTACGTGGAGAAGAACTCGACATCGAAAAATTTACATTAGAGTTGAACTGGTTAGATGATCAAGTATCAGACCTATGTCCACTAGTCGATCGCTTTAAAGCTAAATACGATAACAAGTACACGACTACCTAAACTATGGCAATCTTTTTCTCGAGTTCCTTCTCAAACCTTCTTGTCAACTCTCTTCGCAAAAACATCATTATTAGTCTTTATACGATGCCAATTATTCATTTTGCAAACTCTCCTCCACAAGATCTCATATTGTTGGATAGTCTTCTTTCCAATAGGTCTTACGCATTTAGTCATGTTGACTTTATAATTCGAGTTATGGCTTTCATGAAATTCCAATTGGAACAGCTTATAAAATATGTAATCTAAAATTGGATATCTCTTCCTAGATCCTAATTGAGCAATAGCATTTTCAAGCTGACTAAAACATTCGAGGATCTTCTTGCGTTCATTGAATCGTAAATCGAATTTGAACATGATGTTATCTATATGGTACTTTCTGTGGTAAACAGACTTTCTCCTAATTCGGTATCTATTCTCATAGTAGTCGATATATGGAGGCCTCAAATCATATCCATAAACGATACCACAACTTTGGCAGACATTCATACCACAATCATTAACCATCTCTATCTTCTCACAACACGAGTCGTTCTCTTTTTCACGTACGTAATCTACCAATTGCTCATCACAGAAAGGACATTTGAAATCTCCCATATTCTTAAATTCATTATGGATCTCTGAATTACAGTTCATTCTATACTATCGCATTAGAAATTAAATCTTTAGATAGATGCATTAGAAAGTCAATACGAGGAGGATTAGAGTACGGTTCCATAAGATGAGAATCATGATATAGAATCGACGAAAAATACCATAGAAAGAAAAATACTAAGAATTGCAGAATAAGAATGAAGAACGAAGAATAGTAGAACAAGAATGGCAGAATGAAGAATAAGAATAGTAGAACGAGAACGAAGAATTCGACATCCAAAGATTGAACTGGTCAAACCGGCCATGAATCAAACATCCAAAGATCGAAACCGGTTATGGAGAATTCGACCTTGACCTTGACCTTGAGAAGAATAAAAAATACGATCGATAAATAATAGGGTGGGGGTATGAGATCAGAAATCTTGGTGGAACCATACGATGGAAAATGGTCTGGTACCCTCACCCTCTATACTACTCGCCTGCAAAGGAGGCTACGCTTGATCCAGATGTTGAAGTTAACGGACCAAACTCATGGTTGTTCCCAGAATTTGTGGTTAAGGTCAGACAAAATTGGACGTTAAGGTGAAAAAAAAAATCGGGAAATATTGTGGGTAAGCAGAAAACAAATGTTAAAAATATTCGAGACTCCGATTCAACTAATAAGATTTTTGTGGGGGGGGGGGGGGTTTATAACCGGAGGGGCTTATATCCGGGGTGGGGGGTTATTACGGAGATGAAAAAAGGTTTCGAAATGCGTTAGAAGAAAACTGACTACTTTAATATTACCGATCAAAATTTGTTAGAGCACAAAATTTTCGCTTTACTATCATTTAAGCATTAAAGTAAGTAACTGACTACGATTTTAACGACGATTTTGTGCATGTTACACGAGACAACTTTTAGCGCAACATTGATGTGGCAACAGGTATGTTACACGGGATGATTTTTAGCCCAACATCTAACTGGTACCTAGGTTCCTACTTCGACACCCTCGTTAAAAAGGTGGCCTCGTTTCCGAGTGTAGCGAAGAGATTTCTGGGACGACGTTGCGTGAAAAGTCAACAAAATTCGGGCAAATTGCATATTTTTGAAGGTAATTAAAAAACTTCCAACATATGTTGCCGCAACGACGATTGCGTTAAAAATCGTCCAGTACGCCACGTTACACAATGTTGACTTTTAAATCGTCGTTAAAAATCGTCCAGTGCGCCACAATACAATACAATAGTTTATTTTACTCATAATAAATATATAACGTTAACGTTACGAACATACAGAAATAAATAGAAGATAATTCATATAAAGATACAATGATATTTGAGCCTGGAGGCTAAATAAACTTAACGTTTTCGAGTAAGCGGCCCCAGCCTATTAGCTAGAATAGATAACACATATATAAGTTATATATAGTAATTTGGAAACGCAGTTACAGATTAATGTTAATAGGAACGTTGAAAGTTTTAATAATAATAAAGAATTAAATTGAGCATTGTTCTGACAGTAAATGTTTAATTTTGTTGTTGAACGAAAACGAGGGTAAATCTTTTAGGTGGCTAGGAACGCACGCGCGATTTATATAAATTTCCTTTTGAAGCATATCTTGTCATAAGTGTGCTTGTCACTTGCATATATGAAGAAATCATTAAATAGATCTGGTAATAGCCCTTTATGCCACAAATGAACACACTTTAAGGCATGCAATTGATAAACATTATTTACAGTTAGAATGTCTAATAAATTGAGTAGATGGAGAGCGCTTTCAGTATTTTCCCGAACGATATTGAAAAAAAAATATGTCTGACTATCTTATTTTGCTTGATTTGATTTTTTTGTAGGTGAGATTTGTAAGCTAAGCTAAAATGGCAAAAGATATTTAGGGGTATGACGCCAATATTCGAGAACAGATATAAGAAACATGATATTTCCAGGTTATTGACTCGTCAATTATAATGCTTAGATATTTTATACGATCCTTCCTTTCCAAAGAATGGCACGATCCATCTTCTTTTTTTAATTCTATGTTAATTTATTCGTCTTTCTTTCTAGCAGACTTTAAATCATGTATATTTTTTTTAGTTTATAGTGAGTTTGTTTATATTACACCATTTCCTGACGTTACACTATGTTGACGTTACACTATGTTGACTTTTAAATCGTCGTTAAAAATCGTCCAGTGCGCCACGTTACACTATGTTGACTTTTAAACCGTCGTTAAAAATCGTCCAGTGCGCCACGTTACACTATGCTGACTTTTAAATCGTCGTTAAAAATCGTCTAGTGCGCCACGTTACACTGCGTTGACTTTTTAAATCGTCGCGACTTTTTTAAACATCGTCAAATACCCCCACTGTGCATCACACTTTACATCAGTTGATCTACTGAACTAACTTAGTTACGAACCTATTTGGCACAACTGCCCGACGAATCGCGGTAAACAGGTACACGTGAACTGCGCACTTTACATCAGTTGAACTAACTTAGTTACGAACCTATTTGGCACAACTGCCCGACGAATAGCGGTAAACAGGTACACGTGAACTGCGCACTTTACATCAGTTGAACTAACTTAGTTACGAACCTATTTGGCACAACTGCCCGACGAATCGCGGAAAACAGGTACACGTGAACTGCGCACTTTACATGAGTTGAACTAACTTAGTTACGAACCTATTTGGCACAACTGCCCAACGAATCGCGGTAAACAGGTACACGTGAACTGCGCACTTTACATCAGTTGAACTAACTTAGTTACGAACCTATTTGGCACAACTGACCGACGAATCGCGGTAAACAGGTACACGTGAACTGCGCACTTTACATGAGTTGAACTAACTTAGTTACGAACCTATTTGGCACAACTGCCCGACGAATCGCGGTAAACAGGTACACGTGAACTGCGCACTTTACATGAGTTGAACTAACTTAGTTACGAACCTATTTGGCACAACTGCCCGACGAATGGCGGTAAACAGTTACACGTGAACTGCGCACTTTACATGAGTTGAACTAACTTAGTTACGAACCTATTTGGCACAACTGCCCGACGAATCGCGGTAAACAGTTACACGTGAACTGCGCACTTTACATGAGTTGAACTAACTTAGTTACGAACCTATTTGGCACAACTGCCCGACGAATCGCGGTAAACAGGTACACGTGAACTGCGCACTTTACATGAGTTGAACTAACTTAGTTACGAACCTATTTGGCACAACTGCCCGAGAATCGCGGAAAACAGTTACATGTGAACTGTCTTCTGTTGAGATGAGTGACGCACGTTCCGCCGTTGAGACATGGACTGCTAACACAAGGTCCCTAGAGGAAAGAACATACAAATACAAATGTTATAATTCTTTGTATTTTCCGTATTTGTTTGTTATAAAAGAGACTCTTCAGTGCTATGATTGCTGGTTACTCGTGTCATATAGTAAGTCATGTACGAACTTGCATGATAGATTTAGAGGTTATAACATGCTCAACAAAATATCTTGATTCTGATTGGTCAACGACGAGTGCATCTAAAGATTGAGTGCACAGTGGGTTGCTCAGTACATCATAAACATCGCATGAGCTGCTCGTTCTATACTTGATTTATAGGCATTGAGTGATATTTTGAAAGTTTTCAAATTGCACGAGCTTTTTTAGAACTTTCAAAATGTCACTCAGTGCCTATAAATCCCGTATCGTGTTCGTGCGATCGATCGACAAATCGCACGAACGCGAGTGCTATACGGGATTTATAGGACTAAATATTATTCATATTTTGAAAGTACTAATAATTGTACGAGCCTTTAATGCGAGTGCAATTTGAGAACTTTCAAAATGTCATTCAGTGCGATTTTTTGTTTATAATATACCGAGCGAACATGCGACTGTGCACTCGATAACTTAGTGATGCACTCATCGACCAATCAGAATCCAGATATTTTGTTGAGTAAGTTATGAGGGTAGGTATGTATCTTTAATTACACATGTATACCCAAGGGAGGGGTGGGTGGATAGTTTAATGGTTAATCATTAATTACACATGTATACCCAAGGGAGGGGTGGGTGGATAGTTTAATAGTTAATCATTAATTACACATGTATACCCAAGGAGGGGTGGGTGGATAGTTTCCTATTGACCGTGATAAATCATGGTTTCTAGCAATTCCCCACCCACCCCTCCCTGTTTCTAAATTTCAGAATGGTTAATCATGTACACCCAAGGGAGCCGGTGGGTAAATAGTTTCCCAAAAACTGATTGAGCAAAATAATTGTTAACAGTTTGTGTCTAATATCTTGCTCGGTTGGCTAAGTGGTAAAGCGCTGGTCTGTCGTGCGGGAGATCGCAGGTTCAAACCCCGGCCGGACCAACACTCAGGGTCTTAAAATAACTGAGTAGAAGTTGCTGCCTTTACGTAATCCAACAGTAAATGGTTAGACCTCCTCGTCTTCTCGGACAAGGACGTAAAATCGTATGATGAAGTCAACAGAGGGCCATGTGGAAGATTATTGAGCTACAAAAAGTGATATTTGTTTTCTTGTTCGATTTAAACTTGGAATCTGAGAAAGAAAGAAATCAAGGTTGCTTTGGTTGGTTCAGTAGTTAGTAATGCTTACCATCATCGTAAAATGATGGAATTCATGGCTTGCTTGCAAACTGGTAGATAAATCATATTCATCGTACGCCAGCATCTGACATACAAATCTCCCAGTTCCGTCCTTGTTGGTGGCCAAGTTAAACGATCGGCATTGTGTGGTCTTCAGACACTCCAGTGCACACCGAAAAACTGAAGTAAACCGGCGAGATGATGTCACTTGAGGCGACAAACCAACTTGAAATCGATGCATTGTGAGGTAGGAACCAGTCACATGACTTCTAGATTCGTCTCCACCTGCGGTTATCGAGTGCCAGACTACAGAAAGCAAAACGACGAAAAGAACGACGCTGGACGAACGGCAGAAAAGCTGCATGACGTGTCACTTTTGTTTCACTTGTGCCGACAGCTATCTGTAGATATAAAATAACTAACTGCTTTTAGATGCCCAGTATGTTTGGTAAATTTAAAAACATACCTTGAATGAACCAGGTTGAAGTTGAAGTTGTTGTGCTTCATAGAGTCAATACTTACAAGACGTGTTCTCCGTTCTGTTTGACACTTCTTGATCTCCAATCGTTTTATTGGTACCAAACAAACCCTGACATTCAAAGTATAAAAATGACGTTTTTATGCCTTCTTGGAATCACACCCCGAGAATCAAGTCGTCGAATGTGTAGTTTTCGAGCAAGAAAACTAAGTGTAATTGAATATCAAAGAGTGCCATGTTTCCATCAGTTTCTCGTCAACCTGCTCGTGTTAAAACAAAGAGAGTTACCAGCTGGACAACCAGTGGAGCAGGACATTCTTGTTTATTTTTCACAGTCTTAGGCCTGCAGTGATTCAGCCGTCGAACTTTTCATGCGCCGAACGCTGAAAGAAAAGATAATTAGGCGGCCTCTTTTGATCTAATAGAGGTTATCGGCTAACGCTGTTGCCACCCAATTCAGATCATGTGATGTAAACACGCATTACTCTGGAGAATTGACTCTTTGAAAATTAATTTTATTCAGATAGGCATGATTGCATTATGATTAGAATAAAAAAGGAATAATTCCCCAGAGTAGCATCTGTTTACATCACATGATCTGAATTGGGTGGCAACAGCGTTAGCCGATTTTACCTCTATTAGGTTCGGCGCGTGAAAAGTTCGACGTCTGAATCGGGAAATACAGCAAAGAATCTGCCAATAAAGAGACATGCCCATCAAGGGGAAGGGGAATTTCCGTTACGATTTTTTAAATGTTGAGAATTCCTTGAAAATTATTTTTTATTTCTAAAACTCGGCAAGATAGTCTTCAATTAAGACACTAATAAGCCACTGTCGAGAAATGCGCAATGTTCATGTGTTTTGTTTCAACTGGCGGCCACCATTGTCTAACATCTGCCTGCCAAATAAACAAAGGATTTGTTCAACTGCGCATGATCCAGAAACTGGCCGGGTTTAGCATGGCGACCTTATTTCAATATAATAAACATAGTACATTATACCTCTTGCTGACTCGTTAGCATTAAGGTATGGGATAGTGACTGACAAGCAATACGACAAGGAGCACGAGGTGCTAAAGTCGTCAACAAAAAGAATGGGTAGGGTGGGCCGAAACTGACCACACTTTGCATAATTAATTCTATTACGTCACCGCCAGGGATCATAAATATTCAATGCGTTTGAAAAGTGCAGTGTTCACGCTAATTTTGGTTTTGA
The DNA here is from genome assembly GCA_030867875.1 of Actinernus sp. WN-2022. NCBI lineage: Eukaryota > Metazoa > Cnidaria > Anthozoa > Actiniaria > Actinernidae > Actinernus > Actinernus sp. WN-2022. The sequence continues at coordinate 97,369,637 of JAOWCC010000019.1, forward strand.
TTTATTCAGGAACCATTTGCAAATGTCAATAAGTTATCCAATCTATAATGGGCGCATGCGCTCGGTAAACTTTTACGCCAGTCTCGACCCCAATCTCGTACCCAGACCCCATTTGTTTCTTACTGCGCATGCTCGACGACAAAATAGGGCTCTGGAAGAATCCGATTTTTGTGTATTCTGATTGGCTGTTCTGAACAATGCAATTTCACGGAAGTCAAACATAAAGCATTTCTGGAGGGTTGATTTATTTGGACAAAGGCATCGGAAATATGGGGCCGGGTTATCTAAACGCTAAAAACCGTTGGATTTTACCTAAATGGATGCTGCTAAAAATCTTCAGGGATTCTTAGATATTTGCTTGTATCCACTCGGGAGTTCGTATCACTTCATCGTCAACATACATCGCACACAGTACACGAATATTCTCAGAATTCGAAAATCGAACTCAACTGGATATAGCCGCGGGATTTACCGTAACAGATAGGTAATACTCTACATTCCCATATTAACAACAATGTTAGTAAGTGCTCTATAGACAGAAGTGGCGTTTTCCGATTTCGTAAAGTTGTGAACAGGCGCTGATCGCTTAAAGGACCCGAGTCATCCAAAATGCATTGCGCTCTCATGTTATTGTTTACATACGGGATCTGGACCTTTCAACGGACTCGACTCGATCGAGCAATGGCCACTATATATGGAGGTTGGAGACCCGGGAACTTATATCGTTCACTTCAAGTATTGTAGATAAAAGCAGGTGAAGATGAAAGTCGTCCTGGTACTTCACACAATTGCTAAGCTACGGCTCTCCAACTGCAGTTGCTTGTGCTCAGCCTGAGCAAAATGCTAACGAGCCATCACCAAACGCATTGGGAGAAATTATCACCGACTCTCACTTCTGACCGAGTGGTAAGCATTTTATTTGGAATTTGAGTTAGTTATTATCTGTTTTAAAAATGAACTTTCATACGAATAAACATTTGTAGGTTTGTTCCTGCAAGAACACCTGCAGCAGGAAGAAAGGTGCCAAAACAAAGGGTTGTTCGTGCAAAAGTGTTTCCCTAAAATGCTGTGTTACTGCAAATGCGGTACCAAAAGGCGGGATGCAAGAATAAAGTTAGCCTTATGGTTATAAATCGTAATCCAAATGCCTTTGCTCGACACCAGGAGCAAGTCGCAAATGCTGAGAAATAAAGGTGAGCAATGAAATGTGCTAATACTTTTTCTTCTGTTGTTTTGCGCGAGACCAGCTGCAACCGAAAGATCGGAAACTTTGTGACGATGATCAGAAATTGGGTCAGTTGAATAGTCACTTGCATCGATTTTGCTTTAACTGTAAATAAATTCTAGAATGATATTTTTGAATCCACTCAAAATCTAATATTAAATTAACTTATTGGTATACGTTTTTCCCTTTATTTATACGTGTTTCTCTTCTATCTCACGGCATATAATTGTAGTTTTGTTTAATAGAAACTAGAATGTTATACCTTTTACGAATTAAAACTACTGTCGAAAACTACTTCTGTTAATGCACCTATCAATGTTAAGCCCAGGGGGTGGGGGCAAGGGGTGGGAATTTGACAGGCAGGGCTACCCCGAGGGTGGGGATTTTGACATATGCTGCCTGCCCAGGGTGGTTAATTATAGGAAACATAAGACAGGGCAGATATTTGATATTTTTGACCTAACATGTTGTCCAGAGGTTGAGGAATTTGACATTTTTTTGGGCAAAAATGTGAAATCCCCTCCCCCGGGCTTAACATTGATAGGTGCATAGCAGGATATCATTGTGCTATAGTTTGCCCCACTCATACAAAATCTGTTCTAGGTCTACAGACCCCATGGCACAAGTACACCATCCAGGTCGCTGGGGATTTATCATCTCAGTGGTTGACCGTGTGGTTCAAGCGAACTCTCGACTTCCATGACCTTAAGTTAATAGCCTTCAGAAGCAGTATATGTTTATCACCTTCTGGTAGTTCCCCATGGCATGCCGTGACATGACATGACATTGAAATAATTTCCCATTGTTTGTCCTGCTGATCAAATCAAATTACAGAAATACAGCACAGCACGTTGGACATGCCATAGTTTGTCCCACTCATCCAAAATCTGCTCTATTTAGTAACTGATCTGCTTGGATTGAGAAGTTCTAATATTAGCTATTCGGACTAGATGTGGCATAAGGGAGAAGAACCAGATTATTCAAGTAACTCATTTCGAAAGGCAGCCTTCAGGCAATATTGCCTTTGGAAATATGGAAAACTGGGGAGAGTAAACCGCAGAGTTCTACCATCCAGTGTGGTGTTCATATAAGACTATCCACAACCAGGCAGGGCATACATGGGATACAAAAAATAATTATCTACATTTTTTTTAAAGGGTCTATATCACTAGGATTATTGGTCCACCATTATCATTGCTCAGTTGGAAACATTTCAGGACATTTAAAGTGCAAGTAACACTTTAACACAGCATGAACTATTTTTGCTCAAATTATTTTTCTTCAAAAGTCAGTCGCAGTAATTAAACTAGGATAAAAGCTACCTGAATTGAGGACTGTGTTGTCTCAGTGTCATAATTCAATCCTATGGGATGTTATTGTACCAGTTCTCTTGGGAGTGGATTCATCTTATGACATCACAGGATCCACCAAAAGTAATCACAATTACTGATTATATGCCAAAAATATACCTTTTTTGTTAGAAAACCATAACAGTACAATAATAATTATACAAGTACATTTTTATTTTTTAATAAGATGCTTTAATGATACCAAAATATTTCGAAACTAGTTACTTCTTTTGTGGGGGATGTACTCAAATGTGTTCATTATTGTAGACTGTTAATTAAGGTCTCTATTAATTCCAAGCCTATCCCTCCCTCCCTCAGGCATTGATAGTTTTGAATGAGCACTGCAACATGAACCACCTTTGGTGTCAGCTAAGTTATGCAAATGCCCACCATGTATAAAAATTGATGTAAAATACTCTGACAAACGACATTTTCATGATGCCATCACATACTACAACTACCTCAAATTTGTATCAGTCTTGGAACTCTCAAAGGAATTGATAAATTTCAAAGAGGAAAAAAATAAAATGATGCCATAATGAAAATGTGCTATTCTCCACCCCCTCTGACAAATGCTCCTGGGACAGTTGTCTAGGTATTTTTTTTTTTTTTGGGGGGGGGGGGAAGTACTCATGCATTGGATTTATTAGGCAAGTTTAGTATTCACAGACGAGCTGGATGAGGACTCAATGTGATGGACTTTCCTAAAGGGTATTCAGCAGAGTTTCCATTTATTGCTAGTTCCAGTTCATCTGTGAGAATACAAAATTTGATTATTGAAACTACAGTATACCTCAGATTCCTTATCCTTGTATTAGAATTAGTTGAACATCAAAAGGCATGCTAGTATGAATGGAGATTGAGTATAGCACAAACAATATTTCAATGTATTGTAATCTCTCAAAACTTTTGTATATAGACAATGATGGTGGTCCTAGCGCTAGGGACAACCTCTACTATACCAGGCCCATACATGTATTATGTTCATTTAACCTTGTCTGCAAATGCAATTTGACTCAATATAATTTTTTTTGTAATCAACTTTTCAATTATTTACTGTTACTTTGTTTAACACTATAAGTTTCCCACTTTTATTAACTACACAATAATTATTAGGCCTTCAGTCTCAGTCCATATTCAATACCTCTTGCAGTCAATTTTGTTATCAATACCAACCAACAGACCTACAATCTTGGACAAAATAGGTTGGCACATCCATTTGAGATTAAAACACAAGAAAATTATTACCCTTTTCCTCATATACCCCATCCCCTGGCTCAATGTTGATGTTTTCTAGTTATGCAAAGCTGAATATAAAAATTGCCCTTCAACACTGAATGAACAGGGAGGTCCAGAATACAAAACACATTTGTCCAAGATTGTACACATAGCTTATTCCTTGTGATCTTTATTTTAGTTTTAAAATTATGTTGCCTAATCTAAAAAGCAATTACTCAAGTTATGTAGTTCATGGCCTTGTTCGGAGGCTTCCAATAAAAAATATAATGTATTAGGGACACAGTGTTAAATGAAAAGTTATGTTTATGTAAAAATATTATCATTGGGATTACATGTAGCTACAGTCACCCAGATGAGAAACGAAATATGGACTGCCAACCAGAGTGTGCAATTCCAGTGAATTCTCAGTGACCAGTATAAGAAATATGTATCATTCAAAAACATATTAATGACATTTTGACCAATCACATGAAGCAACTAAGCCATGTAGTGTTTTATTGGGTATAAAGGAGGATGCACTAGGGCCTTTATATACCACTAGTGTCTCTATGTATACACATACATGGTCAAATGCATGAGCAATACAGTGAAATTGAAAGACCTTTCAATCTTCCCTTTCTGAAACTGCTACCAGAGAAATATCACGATGGGGTCCTCTTGCATCACTCTTCAATGGTGAGGACTGAAAGTGTTGGCGTTTACCTAAATGTAAATAGCAACCATTTAAAGTTTAGTATGACATGTATTTGAAAAATAAACAATGCAATTTATGAGAGCGGAGAGGAAGTCTATATATGCCAGGGAGACGGAAAGATGTCCAGAAAAAAACTAGGGAGGAGGGAGAACTTAGCATACAGGGAGGAAGAAGAAAATTTTTATGATTACATTCATGTTCTTGGCCTTGGGAGAAATGTTTAAAACTCCCTAGGGTCTTGTAGGGAGGAGGGAGAAAAAATCGAAAACTAGGGATGAGTTATCACACCCGAAATTTTAGCTGAGAACGAGATACAAGAGGATTCATACAAGACTTTCAGACTTTAGCAAATATATCTTTCCCACTGAATAAGCTTATAAAATCAAAAGAAACGTTACAACAAGCAATGGCATTCAACACTTACTTGATGTATTGTAGGCTGTTGCTCGAGCTAGGCCGTTCCTTGTTGAAATCTTTCGCATCGGCAACTCGGCGATACTCTGGAGGAGTAAAATTTCATCATATTCGCTATTTGAAAGGCCTTTTATCCCAAAACTGTCTTTCTCTGGTTCTATAGCACATACGTGGAGCGATTCCTTTCTCCTCCTTGCACTTTTTCGTCCTCGGGGATGGCGACTAAAGACAAGTGCCTGCCGTTCTTCACGTACTAAGGCCGTATTTTAGTTGAAAATATAGTCTAACTACGACTAAAACTTTAAAATAATAACATACACACAAAGACTGATAATTCTGAAAAACAACTTGATGATACAATTGACTTTAACGTAAACACTTAGGCCGATGGAAACAGATTGTTCTTCACTGTCATAAATTTAGCTATTTTTCTGGCTGACAAAATGGCGGATTGGCTGTTGCGGGCGCAAGATGCATTATGGGTGACTCGGGTCCTTTAAATATAAGCGTTTGTATGGGAATGTAACGAACTCCAGCTTTCAAGGAGCTATAAAAATACGAGAGAATCGTAAGTAAAAATGCCTTGACTTGCTTCTACGGTGTATTCAGTTGCTGTTTGTGTGGTCATCTGGCTCAGGTAAGGCGATTTCAGCGAGTTTTCGATCCCCATGAATCCTCTTGTTTACTCAGGAATCTGTGATGTCCATCACACGATAAAGAAACACGATCCTGATGCAGGAAAATAAAGACTTAAAATCCAAACTACAAACGGCAGAAGATGAAAGAGACTCCCCAAGGCTTGCCCTGACACTAGCAAGCAAAAGATCACTATCAAGATACCGGGTGAACGTCCAAATCCAAAGCAAAACCGAGGCCTGAGGCGCTGAGAGAGAATCGAGGTTAACGTAATGATAAGCATGCGCGGATTCTTCCAGAGCTTAATTTTTTTTCGTCGAGCATGCGCAGTAAGAAACAAATGGGATCTGGGTACGAGATTGTCTCGACCCCAGACCCTTCTTATTTCTTATTGCGCATGCGTATGCACAGTAAGACGACGGTCTAATCTCGTACCCAGACCTTATATGTTTCTTATATACTGCATATGCTCGACGTAAATATTAGGCTCTGAGAGAATCCGATTTTGTTTTGTATTTTATTTTGCTATTCTGGACAATGCAATTTCACCGGAAGTGAGAATTTTATAGCAGATTGGGTGAAGCAAGAACAGAACAACGAAAGCAAACATACCATCCTTTTCCTCTCTCGTAATCTCTCCGCGAAGCGAAAGAGAGAGGGAGGGGGAGAATGAACCTCTGCAGGCTGGGAATGGATCGGTAGTTTTGTTTTGCACTTCGTATAATGAACTGAAACTCGATGAAGGATTCTTAATCACAGCAAGTGAGTGACAACTGACGTTTCGAGTGCGCAACCTTCGTTTTTGCTCTGACGAAGGGCTAGCGCTCGAAACGTCAGCTGCTACTCGCTTTCCACGGCGGTTGGCATGCCTTAATCGACTCTCAGTTGATTATATACCAGTGTTTATCTTCCCCGCAGACGCAGATCAACACTGAGCATTTTGGTTGTTTCTCCTTTGTCTTTGCTCTTTTGAAGTATTACACGACTTCTTGAATCCGATTTTTAAAATAGCATGCAAGCAAATGTCTAGGAATCATATCCCTATAGATTTTTAGCGGCGATTCATCATATAATTTAGGTCAAATCCAACAGTTTTTAGCGTTTAGACAACCCCCAATTTTCGAAGCCTTTGGACCAAATAAATCAACGCCCGGCGTGATGTGTAGCACATACATACCACAACCCTGCTGGCAGAGGCTTCTCATCTCGAGCCTAATAGCCTCCACAGGAAGTAATACAGTAGCGCTCGAAACCTGTATTCTGATTGCTCCCATTATTCGAGACTAAATGTAGTTTATACGATAGATAACTAGTTCCTGTAAAAACTAGTGTTGGTCTGCGTCGGCGTGGAAGATAAACATATATAGTCCACTTTTGTGTGACCCAGTGCGCTGGGCTGTTTGGTTGCCAGGGTTACCTTGCAGCCGAGCTCTCAAGCACTGTTGCAGCCTCGGGCACTGAACTTCCAACTGGTTTTTGTTCCGTTTTTGAAGTAGCTGGTTATTTAAACTAGCTCTATTGTGTTTGTACTGCACGTTCTAAGGGTTAGGGTGTTTTGTATTGTTGGGTAAGCCAATGCTGTGGCTCGTTTCGAGCGGTACAGGCCGGCTCTCCACAGGGATCGATCGCGGAGCCCACATTTAAGAGCGCTATGCTCAGATTGGCATTAATTACTGACAGAAGACTCCGAATTTTTAACTGGACCTGAAACACCCATTGGAGCTAATCAAAGTCAGGACGCGGTTAATACACAGATTGAGCTGGCATTTAGCTAGCCTGGGAAACCAGCCGACTCTTATCGCTCCCCACTCGTTTTTTTTTCTAGATTATTATAATCTTGAAAGCAGTGGGGCACTCTGATGTTGATTGAAGGGGCTAGCATACATCATATTACTTCTGACCGTTAATTGGTTAGACCGTCTCTTTCATATGGCGAAAATCAGTCGAGAAATAGGACGTTTTGCCGCGGTGTGGGGGCGCATAGCAAGTCGCATGCGCTTTTGACGAGCCGGTCGCGCGTTTCCCGCCGAAACTAAAAGAAAACAGGCTAAGACTTTAACAGATTGAAGTTTTCTTAATTTGTAATTCACTTTGGGTTTACTAAGTTATCAAATTATTTACTAAAAAAGTTTAAGCCCTCGTAAATTTGTATTTGAAACCATATAGCCTTCGTTCTTTCGGCCAGTGGAGCACAACGTTTGCCACGGTGTAATCGCCCCTTTTCATTTGTCGTATGCATGGCTTCTCTTCGCTCGTAGCTCTGTTTTCGACTGATTTCGCCATATGTAAGGGACTGTTTTACAGTCTATTTTAATTAATTTAATTGGTTTAAAATTCTAAAATCCAAAACACAACTTAACCGTATATTTAACAAAAGCGGCTCGGTAAATATCCACCACTATTCACCGACACTGAGGTGAATAATTATTTTAGTATATACCACACTGTAGGTGAATAGCCAGCACCAGATAATTATTTTATTTTATGTCGAATGGATAATTTAAAAACTCGCGCGATCGAGGTGATCGCTACTTCACTCTTTTTTCATGGGCTGGGGCCCCAGCACAGGAGTAGATGTGGCTATATTTAGAATTTCTGGTTTTCACTTGACGTCATAGCCGCCATGTTGGTGCCTTTAACAATAGATTTCTCATTAGCTCTTTTGTTGGGGCACCAACATGGCCGTCATGCCCTTTGTCATTTGAATCTCTGGGGATTGAGTGAAAACCAGCAATTCGAATTCCCGCGTTGAAAGTGAGAAGAATGATAATGAATAATAATGAGAAGTGACGTTAGCTATCTGATTGGCTAAGACAACATGGCCTTTGTTTATCTCGCGCGAAATGCAATTCTAAATATAGCCACATTTACTCCTGTGCTGGGAACAAACCCATTGGGGAAGATGGACGCTCCTGGTAATGGGATCCTGTCGGAGGTGAATATGAAATCAGAACGCGCGAAAAGTGATATTCACTGGTGTGGTATTTTCTAAATATGTATAAGCAACTCCTTGTGAGATTTCAATTTATTAAAATGTACGAAATCAATACAGTTATTTGAATACTAGAAGGTTATCTACCGTTGTTTGTGATTGTCCTGTACACTCCTGTTGTGGTAATTTTAAGCGTCTTTCACAAGATTTGTTTCCAATTCACCGTATTTTTCAAGGTATTTTCATGTTGTTTCCATAAGTTATTTTTGTTTTTTTCGGGGTTTGGAAAAACAACAACAGGAAAACACGCCGAAAACAAGAAAGGCTAAATGGAAACCACGATATACAGTCTGTACATTAGCCTCCCCCGCAGTCGTTTTTAGGGGCTAAAAACGACTGCGGGGGAGGCTATCTGTACATCGTCTTGTTTTTGTATGCTGGGCAGCGTTTATTTTCGTTAAAATTTTCTGTGCGCCTCAGTTTAATATTTTACTATCAGAGCTTGGACTGAACGCGTTTGATATTTCTCAAACATATTTTCAAAATATATTTTCCCGAAAATATACAAAGGCCTTCATATCGTTATCGGCTGATCGCGATCAGCTTGTTGCTGATCTGAGGTGCCTCGACACCCTCCCTCCCCCCCCCTCCCTCAACCGAGCAAATTATCCAGTTAGTTCTGAACCTATAATATACGTACGTATTTATATTTTTAATGCAAGTGAGTTCGGATAACAACGATGAGGTATTCTGGTTTTTGAAAGCCTTTCTATGCTTGCTACAGACTCAACGCTAACCACTTCATTTTCACGAAACTCAGGTCACTTCCAGTCTCTTTTCACGGTTTTCAAGTCAGGCATCCGAAGCTCTTACCGGTCTGGCTTAATACGTACGAGTCAAATCCATTGCAACCGTTTGGGTTTCAGTTTTTACGGCTTTAAGGCAGTGGTTAAAGCTTATAACTGATTACGTTTCAAAATTAATTTTCACGAGTCTTCAAGTAAGATTAGGTCATATTCGTCCGGGTAGTAAGTTTAGAGAGCAACATAACCTGAGTATCAGTCCCTCTCCCCCTTCCTTTCCATCACCCCTCCCCCCTAAGAAAGGAAGGGAAAGAGGGCCTGACACAATTCTTTGCATGGCCTCCTTCCGCCTCTCGCGCCATTTTAAGACAAAAATCCAGACATGTGATTGACGGTTTTGTCTAATTTGTTTGATTTTTAATTAAAATCCAGACATGTGACTGACGTTTTTGTCTAATTTGTTTCACTTTAATTAAAATTTAGAAATATTATTGACGTTTATGTCAATCAAAAGTCATGATCCTGTTTCTTTTGTTTTTCTGACCAATGAAGGAAAAAGCCAGAATATGGCTTTTTAGCAAGCGGCCAGGCAAAGAATTGTGTCAGGCCCTCTTTCCCTTCCTTCCTTAGAGGGGAGGGGTGGTGAAAAGGAAGAGAGAGAGGGACTGATACTCAGGTTAAGAGCAACACAGAATTGAAGCTCCACATACTTCAGTTGTTTCGCATCCGCTTTACCTCGGTTTCACAACTGACGTCACATCCTCGTTCACCTAAATTGCCTTAAAGATCGCTGGATCGATAGATCGATAGATCTACTGATGGATCGGTAGAGCGCTGGATCGGTAAATCTATGGATCGTTAGATCTATGGATCGGTATATCTATGGCTCGGTAGAGCGCTGGATCGTTTGCCCGCTGGATCGATAGATCGGTAGATCTACTGATGGATCGGTAGAGCGCTGGATCGGTAAATCTATGGATCGTTAGATCTATGTATCGGTATATCTATGGATCGGTAGAGCGCTGGACGTTAACTAGATCGCTGGATCGGTAGATCGGTAGATCTATGGATCGGTCGAGTGCTGAACGTTAGATCGCTGGATCGGTAGATCGGTAGATATACTGATGGATCGGTAAAGCGCTGGATCAATCGGTAGAACGCTGGATCGTTAGAGCTATGGATCGGTAGATCGCTGGATCGATCAGTAGAGCACTGGATCGATCGGCCCGGTAGAGCGCTGGAGCGTTAGATCGCTGGATCCGTAGTCTATGGATCGTTAGAGCGCTCGGATCGAGAGAACGCTGGATCGCTATCGATTGATCAGTAGTCAACAACGGGCGCTCACTAATTTAAGGTGTTTAATACTGGCCATATTTATTTATTTAGAGCTAGTCACTAATTTTGGGTTTTCACCGAGGGCTAAGTCACTAAACAACAGACTGAGAAATGTAATGCTATCCTACATTTGAAAGACCCTAAAAATTACCTGCATTGAACCAAAATAAACTAATTACGGCAAGCATATGCACGATCGCAGCAGAGTCAGAAGGCAGTTACCCAGGAAACATGTTCTAAAAATAGCTCAAACCGGTCATACGCTGACTCACGGGTATAGTATATCTGGACGCTCCTGGTAATGGGCTCCTGACTAGGTTCACTTGGCATCAAACGATCTTAGATCTACCGATCTAGCGATCTAACGATCCACAGATCAAGATTTCATAACTTTATTGACCATTTTAGTACAGTTTCAGATTTTTCTGAAAATTCCCATACCGATTCATTGTAAAAATCATTAGATCGGGATGCCTGTGTTTATAAATTTCAAAACTCTGCTAATCAGTTGCGTACATTTTAGCGTTATTATTTTACATCATAGCGTGTGTTGGGTAGTGCCATGCATCGTGTTTGGTTTATTTTAGGGGCATTTGCAAAATTCCCGCCGAGCACTCCCGTTTTTGCTGATTTGAGATATCATTAAAAATTTAGACAACTTGATAATGTTCAATAATTTTTTTTAAACAAATTTGGAAAGATTCTCCTGAACTCAATGAAGGTGAAGCACTCCAAAAGAGTGTAAGTATAGTCGTCCCAGGCCCATGCGCTGAGTCATATCTACAATGACGTAAGGTTCTGGAAATAGAAAACGAAAGCACGAAAGCGAGGCTGGCGGGAATATCCCAGTTTTAGTCAAAAACATGGCGGAAGTTGATAGAGCAATGGCGGCATATCGTCGTATTTATGTGGTTTTACGCTCGCATTTCTCTACATAGAAAGATTTTTCCCATTCCTTGAAGGTTGAATAATGGATGAAAAACGTTACAAGTACATTTTATTAAATGACAGAGTCGGAGAGCACATTGAAAAAGGCCTGCTTTCTCTGAGTCTGACACAGAAAACTGTCCCTTCGCAATTCCTGAGAGGTGAAATCCTTGAAGCTTTGCTCGAAGCTGATCAGCCAGAAGATCCTGGAAAAATTGCTCTTACAGGAATCACAAGGAAAAGTCGTCTTGAATGTCCTACGTCTGATGTAGCTAGGCTAACAGAGGAGGATGCAGACTTGCTTTCTGCCATTGCAAGCGCGGAGGAAAGACACCGAATTTACCGTGAGAGAAACCGTTTGGACTCGGGTAGAAACATGGTAGTTGGGAATAAGGTTTTTGTCAAAGTTAAGGGAGTTCATAAGGACGTCAGTGGAGTTATTTGGTTCAGAGGAAGTCTTCCTACAAATACTGGAACGATGTTTGGCGTGGAGCTAGTTTCTAAGGTAAAAATACATGACTAAAATAATACTAATAGTAATACATGTATACACAGACCCCAATACATGTATAAAGCTACAACTGGGTCTGGTTATTGCTTACAATTTATCCACTGGATAGCATTATCCACCCTTTGAACAACCGAACGAAATTGACCAACTGAATTCAAGGAGATTATGTCTGTTCAGACATCTCACATAAAATACCCTATTTAGGATCCTGAGGTTGACCTAAGGCTAAGGCAAAGTATGCTCTTCATATAATGTTTTACCTGGAATGGCTGATCACATGAAGGTCGAAAGTTCTAAAATATTTGGTATATTAAATTATATAATTTGTGAAATTGAGTGAGTGAAACATTTAAGCAGAATTCCTTGGTATTTATTCCAAACAGAAAAGGCAGAAAAAATATAAACACCTAGCTACAAATTTGCACGTAACTCATATGATTCTGTTATTTTTCGTTAATTTGTGGTTTTTATAAAACTTATTTTTTCCTTAAAATATGATAGTCAGCAGAAAACAATGATTCGCCCATTATGAAATTAGTCTCTAACATGAGTTCTTTCCATATTGCATGTTGTTTTGCTTTTCTTGGACATTATAGGCAGTTATGTGTATTAGCCATCATGTTTTACTAGAAAGTCCATAATATGTACACTTACAAGGTTCCTTTTTGGTTGTCGACCGTAGATGTAGGTGGTTGTCAAACTCCTTTTGACATCTGTTTTAATTGGTACTTTCATCAAATATTCATTGTTTCGTGATCAACATTTATACTCCTATAGCAAACCATTCAACTCCAGTTTCTTTTTGAAATGGGAAATCCCTGCATTTAACATAACATTTAACTTGATAGTCTTTTTTAGTGGTTTACTGAATTAGATCTTGTTTTATTTCAAATTGTGGCTGTACATGTTGACTTTAAACTTGTGCTTTTTGATATTCCAGTTGAGTAAATACCAAAGGTGCATTCACATTAGACCCTAATTATAAGCGGATTGTAATTGAATTGGAATTGGAATACATTCACACCTAGCTAATAATAGTTGCCAATTATGATCAGATTATAATTATTTCAAACAACCTCCAGGCAGACAACTGGTGGCCCGACTAAGCTGAACGAAGCTGAAGTTAGCAGTTCAGGAACAACTAAACACAATGTACAATGAAAAGGCTGTATGGGCAAGAGCAAATTAGTGCAAAAATGACAGTAGAAGGTTATACCAAATGTGCTCAGTAGTGCAGATTCAAGATTAACAACTCAGAAGGAAAAGTACCGGAAAATTTGTGATTTGGATAGTGAAATTGGGAAAGACAGATAATCTAATAATCACAAGTTTTAGCAAGTGTGAACAGAAACATAATCAAACAAAATTGAATGAAGTTTAAGAACTTCAATAATAGGGGACTTGCACTAAGAGATCACATGACCATTTCCACCTTGTTGGAGGGCAAAGAAACCTGGTTGCCATGGAATACGGTAGTGTTTGTGGAGTCAAGAATGGTTCGAAAATCCCTTATATCTCGCCTTTTTTTTAACAACTAAAACCCACTGGCAGTCATTATAAAGTAGTAATATAACTAACAAGATTAGATATGGCCATTGGATCATTCGGTTTCATGCAAGAAGCTGAAAAACGGCTACTTTTCTAGAGCGAAATATTGCTTTGAGAGCTAGATTGATTTGGTGGCATTCTCTGATACTCACGATCGTCGAGAATGAGGCATACATGTACCTTTGATATACTGGCTTGAAATACTCCAGATTATATTATTTTGAAGAATTATATAAAACAGTTTGTGATTTAATTTTGGCAGATATCAGCATCCAGAATCAGGGCATCTGACAGGATGCGAGTATGCGATTTCGTGTAATTGATGTAAAATCGCATCTGATTGCATAATTTCACAATTTCCACATACCTGTAATACTAGAAAAAATCCAAATAAATCAAAAAATTAAAGTACTTATCCTATAATTATTATCCACATTCCTGGGGATACTTGACAGTTTCAGGCAGAAATATATACATGTACCAATGAGCATAAATTTTTTTATTTCCCTTTCAAAATACCAAAAATGTGCTATACGTTATTTGTTGGACCGTCTTGTACTGCAAACACGGCAAGGCATTTTATGCACCTGGGTACTAGTTTTCATACTTATGCAATCAAATTACACACACTGTTTCTGATGTGGTCGGTTCGCATTCACTGTTTATAGACAGGTTTTCACGCTGTTCTAACGGTCATTCGGGGTTGTTTTGCGGTCTACGTTTGTATAGGAAGACAAAGATGTATTCTCTTTCCTTTAAACTCTAAAAAGGTGATAAAAAAAAATTATAATAATTTATCACATAATTGAGCTTTTTTCCCACGTAATTGGCTGACTTGTTCTAAACTGCTGGTCTCTAGCTATCTTCCCGTGCTGGGTTAAAAATTCTCCCGAAAACGCAAACGTAAGTTTGGTCAATTTTTATTGAATATTTACATTAACAATGGAAGACTGCTAAAATCTCATACAAATGCTTAGTAGTAAATATTGCCCGTTCACAGAGCTTGATAGCAAAAACATCATTCCCAGGCCATAGAGATGCAGAGCTAAGAGAATATTAATGTACTTCTACAAGTGTTTAGTAGGATCGAGCAATAGGACAAGATTTGGCTTAGAAATTTACCGTTCAAACCCTGAAGATGTACTAAGCTATTGTACGTGACTTTACAGAAACCAACTCTTAAAATTTTGCTCTAGAAAAGTACTCATTTTTCAGCTTCTCGCATGAAACCAAATGATCCTATGGGAATAATATAATGTTGTTAGTTCTATTGCTACTTTATAATGACTGTTAGTGGGTTTTAGTTAGTATACAAAGAGAGATAATAAGGGCTTTTTGAACCTCTCCTGATCCCACAAATACTACATGTACCATATCCCATGGCAACCAGGTTTGTCTGCCCTCCAACATGGTGGAAATCGTCACATGATCTCTTAGTGCAAGTCCCCTGTTGTACTTGAACTGAGTATCATTCACTTCTGGTGTGAATGTTCCTTAAAATATATAAATAAAGTTCAAGTTAGATTTATTTATTTATTTATTTATGACATTCGGACACAAGGTCACAGGAGATGAAACAATAGGACTCGAAGTCCCTTACAAGGTTTGCCTCCATGTGAGCACCGGTCAGTGATGGTGGAAAACGTAGCAAAATATAGATATATACGAAAAGTGATATAGACAAAGAATGAACGGAAACGATAATGGATAAAGAAGCTACAATACAATCTATTTAATCTATTAGAGCGTAAAACCTAGAACAGCTATAGTTCCAGTGATAAAAGAAAAAACGCAAGCACTTATCAAAGCATAAGAGCAGCAGCTTAACATTTGCAGATGGATGATAAGGATAAAAAGTACATGTAGAACTTCTGATAACCCTTTAAGGGCCAAGGGTGATCAACATCTAACTTCTCTTTAAGTTAAATAATAGAACAAAGTGAAGCAGACAGGTCATGAGAATATTGGAGTTGATCACCTGGGAAATGTTTTTTGATGTGACACCAAAAATTCTCGTAACTGACACTACAAAAAATGTATGGAGATCAGTAAGGAGAATTTGAATGTTACTTTTGGGACTGAAAGAGTTAAAGAAATAGACAGATGTATTTAAATATGGATGTATTTAAGTAAGGATCGAGTAGCTGTTAGAGGCAGGAGCCCAGACAGCAGATAAGGCTGTGATTTTGTGACATCTGCATTCTGTATTGTTTATGCATAAAAAGGTAAAAAGATGCAATGTATTTGTACCTAAATTAATTAATGTGGCTCGCCAGGCTACATGTACAAATGTACATTAATACATACAATATATCACAAGCCTAAATACATTGTACCTGCAATATATTGCAACTCAATAGTAAGACATGTCAAGCTGACCACGTGTATAGCTAATGATACCATTACAGACACAAACAATATATTAGTACTAAAAATATTATTCTGACAAACTGATTTGATTCTTGTTCTGAGACTCATTCTTTTATTTTTGGCCTCACTAGTTTTGGTCTGGGACTGATCCTCAATTACATTAAGTCCTTAGGACTTAATGTAAAGGGAAGTTGCTTGGAGGTAAAGCAATGCCCAGAATACTAGTTAATTAAGACCAGGCACATTTTAACTCTACACAGGATTGTTGCCAGGATTTGGGAGGAAAAATCAGAAATGGCAAAAAATTAAAATTGTGGGAAATATTGGGGGTAAGTTTGAGCAACATCAAACTAAATGGAAAATATTTTTGGGAAACATGGTGGGTGAGATCATTAACTTGTAACCCAGTGAGTGAATCCAGTGGCTTAATTTAATTGAGACTTGATGGTGAAGGGAGGGACCAGTCTGACAAGGGAGTGGGGGCAGTTCCTTGGCCTGCGCCCTATTTGTCTCTCTGATGACAACCCTGCTAGTAAACATACATGTATATAGATCTAGATCTATAGTTTCACCTGTCCATGCTGATTGTATTTTTTATCACAGGAGGGTCTTGGCCAAGGTACAACTGATGGCATGTTCAGAAACCAACGCTTCTTCACCTGCCCTGTGGACTGTGGTGTGTTTGTAGCACTGGATAAAATACGGGTACAGGAAGAGTCAGACACTACGAAATCTCCTAAAAAGGAAGATCCTGCAAGTCAGAAGTCAACATTTTCAACTAAGGTTAAGAATTATCTATTTAATGCTCCCAAAGGAACAGGCCTGGATAGCAATGGAACACCAATTAATTATCCATTGAAAATTGACCAGAGGGTTGTAACATTTTTGGAAGATAAAGAAGTACGTGGGTTTGTACGGTACATTGCTGATAAACCGGATGCACTTGGTGTAGTAGCTGTTGGTATTGAATTGGTAGGTTGATATCTTATAAGCTTCATTATAGTACCTGACTGGTGAATTTTCAGCTCTGATGAAGAAAACAGGGTATGTTCACTACCAAGGGAAGTCCAATGTATTGGTAAGGTCATAATTATCATTCTGATGTTTTCTGTGCTATTCCTTCATCAGAATAAAAGACAACAATGCAGACATACACTAGTTGTTAATAACAGAAACTGGTTATTTTATCCACAATGTAGCTTCATACATTTGTACATGTAGTTCTTTAGCAGTCCTATTAAAATCATTGTTTCTCATTATCCACTGATTTGAATTTTTGATTATAGATTACAAAATGAAGTTACTGTCAGTGAGTAATAATTACTTCTTCAACTGACCTGTTTCTTTTAGGATACAAGAGCAGGTAGAGGGACTGGTTTGTTTCAACGGCATCAGAAATTTGTGTGCAAGAAGGACTTTGCTATCTTTGCATCAGCTGACACTGTTATTCCAGAAGAAGATTTTGATGCAAAACCAGATTTGGATCATAGACCGTTAAAGTCAGATAAATTTAGCATTGGAGATGAATACATGGCTGCTTCACTAGGATATGGGGTCAATGAAAGAAAATGTAAGTCCAGAACAGAGCATGCAGTGTGTTTAATATCTATACTCTGGATATGCTGTATAGCAAAGTTTGGTGTGTTTTTCTACCAGTTTCTCTAAGTACCATTTGCATAAACCATCTGGTAAATCAAATGGGAACTCAAATTTTCGGATGTTGTGGAATACAGTGAATTGAATAGAATAGAAACTTTTGGCAAAACCAGAAATATTACAGTCAGTCATACTGGAATTTCCTAAAAAAAATTCTACCAGACAATTTCAGTTCCGTTTGATTTCCCACTTGGAATGATTTTTTTTGGGGGGGGACGGGGGAGGGGGACAAATGGGATGTGACAGCCATGTTGTAAGATAGCAGTTATGGCGGATTCAAGAGGCAAATAAAACACCTTGACAATCTGCCAACAGATTGGAATCATGGCCACATCCAAGCTAAAATACTACGTATGGTGGACTAATGAAGAAGGAATGGGCATAACCACAGATTATACTGAATGTGTTAAAAATTACTTGGGCAAATTAAGCTGGAGGGAGAAACAGAAAATTTAAAACTCAGGAGGAAGCGGAGAAGTTTATGGCTGAGATTAGCAAGTCTGCCCGAACTCGGAACAGAGCGATGAGGTTGTAAAACAAGACGTAGAAGAGGCTGATCAAACAGAAGTGATGACAGTTAACTTGGAGCAGAGCGATCGAATCCCGAATGAAGTGACGGTTGGCGATGGCGTTCAAATTTTGAACGAAGTGACTCTACAGGTCAAGGTCAGAGTCAAGGCGATAAGACAGATCAGATTGAAGTTATATCTACTCGGGAGAATGAGACAGCAGATATGAAAGCCACATTAAGTCAGGATCACGACGAAAAATATGAAGAATTTGTGACTTTTTGGGACAGGCAGAAAGATGTGAACGAGAGATTTGATCGGTTATCGGCTTCGCTGTCGATGGAGATAAATGAACAAACGATTGATGCAAAGAATTCGGAGTGCATTCTGAAATCTAGTATGAAAGAAATGATCGAAGATCGAATTTAAAGAACTTGTGGAAGCTCTACGTGTTGAATTCCAACAATCTGTAGAAAGATTAACCAGAGGGTTGGAGGACATAAACAAAAATCTAACCAAAGAAGTTAAGTCACTTAAAAAGGAGTTGAAGTGTCTGAGAGAGAAGGCGGTATCAACAACATATAATATATCCTCTCCTACACAAGGCATCAACTTTGATGAAGAGCATTTCAATCGTACCGCACGTCTCAATGCATGTTTGGGGATGAAGAATCAGTTGAACTCGTAGTCAGCACGCAAAACCGCTTCATTTCTCTCCAGGCTGACCCCATAACGGGAAATCCAACTGCCACACAACAAGAAATGACAACACATGAAACAGAATGAAGAACAACCGAAGCAGACTGCTCCAGTCCTCTACAGGCTGACTACATTACGGGGAATTCAACTGCCACAGAACAAGAAATAACAACACATGAAACAGAACGGAGAGCAACATATGCAGACCGCTTTAGTCCTCTCCAGGCTGATTACATTATGGGAAATCCAACTGCCACACAACAAGAAATAACAACACATGAAACAGAACGGAGAGGAACATATGCAGATGCTGTAGCCAGGCCTAGGCAGCCTAATTTTGCACCATCGCGTGAAGAGGCGGGTGACTCGGCAAAGTCTAGTATACTGATTTTATCGGACTCAATCCTGAAAGGGGTTGTACCAGAAAAAATCGCTCCAGGTCAGTATGTCAATAAACAGCATATTCGAAGAGGCTTGAAAGAAATGTTAGAGCACATTGAAAGGATGCCGCACGAGGAGCATAATTATGGGTATATAATTATCCACACAGGGATAAATGACATCTCACGTCGCAAAGACAACATACATGTAGTTACAAATATGGAAAGGCTTGTCACAAAGGTACATAACAAATGGCACAACGCGAATATTTATTTATCAGGCATAACATACCACCGTGACGATTTACAAATGAATGATGTGATCGACGAAGTAAATGATCGACTTTGCATCCTTTGTGAACAACAGGCTTATGCCTCTTTTGTGGATAATGCATCAGTGACTACTGACAGGTTTGGACAAATCGATAGAAGAGCATTCTAGGATGAGTTACACTTAAATAATGGTATCGGCACGTGGAAACTCGTGGCTAATCTGAAAGATCATATGGGTCTGCGGAGGCGTTCAACACGTAGTAACTACACTTACACTAGAAGAAACCGTCCCAGGAGACAAGTCACTCGCAGAAAAAATGAGGAAAGTAGGGATAACTGGAAAATTTTATTCGTTGATCACCTCCATGTATTCAAATGACATATCTGTGGTCAAAACTGAGGACCAGATATCACCAAGCTTTAAATGCTTCGCTGGCGTGAAGCAGGGATGCATGTTGTCACCGACGCTGTTTAATCATTTCCTTCACGACTTACCAGAAACATTTAATAAGAATGCGTCAGACTTAGTTGAAGCGCAAGACAAAACAATTAACTGTCTCTTGTATGCGGATGATCTTGTTTTAATATCTAAGTCTTACACCGGTTTACAAAATCAGTTACAATATCTTCATAACTATTGTTCAATATCGAAAATTAATGTTAACTTAGAAAAAACTAAATATCATAATTTTAGTTTTTTCTAAGTTAACAAATTATTAGACAATGTTAAAAAATACAAATACCTTGGGCTTACTTTTACATCTGTTGGAACTCTAGCTTTTGCAAGACAAGAACTAAAAAAGTGGCCCTAAAAGCATTATTTAGACTCAGAAAAGAGATGGGAAAGCATTTTAGAACAGACATTTCAATAACTGCAAGGCTTTTTGATTGCTTAATCAGACCAATATTACTCTATGGGAGCAAAGTCTGGGGAGTAGATATGAAAACAAATCTAGACAAAGATCCAGCTGAACAGGTACACGTGAAGTTTTGCAAAATGCTCTTGGGGGTCAACAAGACTGCAGTAAATAACGCGTGTCGGGCTGAGCTGGGAAGGCTGCCCCTGTAGCATCAAGTAATCAATAGAAGCTTTTCATTATGGACATCGTATTTATCATCAGATAAGTCAAAATTATCAGACAAGGCCAGCTGTACAGCCCACCCGTACGGAGAAACTAAAAAAACGAAATTGACCTACTTGGTTTCAGCTTCATTTGGCAATTAAATTTTGGTGAAGACCCTTCAACGTTTCTCGTAAAGAGAATACTCGACAATCTTGGTCAAAGATCCAAAGATATCGAAACTGGCATGGAGAAATTCATAACAATGAAAGAAAAAATCCATCTCATACCAATAAGCTAAGAACATATAGATTATTTAAACATAATTACACCCAAGAGGAATATCTCAAAAACGTAAGTGTATTTAAGCACAGGATATCTCTAACCAAACTCGGAATCAGCAATCACTGCCTTCAAATTGAAGTAGGAAGGCATTTAAGGCCATATCAAAAGTTAGAAGAATTTGTACAAAATGCAAGATGCGAGGCATTTTCTCGTCAAATGCAAATTTTATTATATGAAACGTATGGAGCTATTTAAAAAATTAGAAAGGCAGTTAAATAAGAAAATAAACCATCTAACGGAAAATGAGATATTCCTCCTCCTATGAGTGTTTTAAGGAAAGAACGCCGTAAAGTAGTAAGAAGTCATTGTGCACTTAAATAGTCTTGTTGCAGTTCCATCATTGCTGTTATATTATATTATTATTAGCGTAACCGATGTCCTGTATAGGATAAGGGCTTGTAATAAACATATGTCTATGTCTATGTTCAGGACAAGACCATGTTCAGGGTATACTGAAAAAGGAATCCCTCTTCCTCCCCCCTCCCCCCACCAACGCATGTAATAAATTAGGAAATTCACAATATCTTTTTTCTGAAGGACATACTAAAAGTAGCAACAAAATTAGCAGGTACTTTCAAAAGAGAGAGATGTGCAGGATTATTCATTGTGTTATAAATTGTGAATAGCCCAAGCACTTGTAAGACCTACTATTAGTATTTTGCTCTCCTTATACTATGGCTATACATGTATGTACTTCTTTTTCTGTCTTTGGTTTTCACATCCATGGCCTTATTCTTATTAAACAATGTCGTTCTTTTTGATGAAAATAACATTTTTGTCATATTAACGTTTAGCATCAAGCAACAGGGGCATCAGGCGATCTAATTCCATTTCCTCAATGTCTACATCCAGCTGTGAAGAAGCCTATAAATTTGTGGGTAGTGGAAGCTGCTCCGATAAAGAGAAAGTCGTCAAAGAGCAGGAAGATATTTTAGCTAAAATAAAAGCTGGACAGACAACAAACTCAATTAACCCAGAGCAAGACATGAATGACATCAGACAAAAACAGGTGTCGCAGGATTCCCAGGAAGGCATCAACTTTCATGAAGAGCATTTCAATCGTACGGCACGTCTCAATGCAGATAGCCCACGTTTGATTCAAAGTGGCAAATCAAACTTTTTTGTCCCATCTGTAGCGTCATCTTCAGCACGGCGGTCAGATATCAGGCAACCTGTAGCACCTCCAATGGCTGATAGTCATTATGGTAAGTACTGTTAGCTGTACACAAATTTCTGTTATATTATGTAAGGTAGTGTCCCAACATATACATTAGGGACCTTAAGAAACCACGACGGCAACGTCTAGGACGATGGCATAAAACAATAGCCTTAATTACAAAATACAATAACTGTATATGAAAATGCACGCAGTCGCCTACATTTTCACCGTTCTCTGCAAAAACACAACGTGAAAACCCAAAATTGTACGTTTTAAAGACAATGCGAACGTAGAAAGTAAATAAAATCATTTATCGTTTGGCGTGAACGGAACTCTGTAGTCATGATATTTTTCGAAAATCTGGTTGTGAAAAACAAGTCAAGGTGAACAAAGGAAATAATAAACACCAAATTTTGGGAGAATTTTTTTTTTACGTCCTGTCGTCACTGCCGTCGCCATCCTGGTTGCTTAAGGTCCCTATCGTACATGGTTGACAGAGTGGAGCCAGGGTGGTGCAGTGGTAAAATAAGCGCCTCGCCTCTTACAGTGGATGGAAGAACTCAAAATAGCAATGGAAACACTCAACCTTCGGGATAGTGTTCCCATTGCCATTTCTTGTTCTCCAAATTCTATACATTAACATGTAATTATACATGTATGGCAACACAGAAAATGTTTTCTATTTCATAAATATACCTCACAAGTGAATAGTGTGCTTTTCATGCACTCTGATTGGCTACTCAAACTCTGGTCCTACATGTATCTTGCATTATTCACTGTTTTCAGTCTCACATGCAAATAATTCTCTTGTTAATGTCTTTTTGAACTACCGCTGGGTTGCAGCATACATTTTGTACATATACATGTAGTTGCAAGCTGAAAATTCCTTCCAGGTGCCAATCATGAAATTCACTGATTTCAATTCTAATAAGCTTTCTAAGTGCGCTTTCCATTTACAAGAACTGACTGGTCTTATGGGCCAGTTAATAAATAGAACGTGTCAGTTCTTGGAATTGACTGAACCAGTTCTCAGAACTGACACGTTCCATTTAAGAACTGGACCATCAGACCAGTCAGTTCACGTAAATGGAAAGCATCCTTAGCTAAGATCTAGCTCTTTATAGGTAATCTCTCCTCAGTTTTATTCAATTGTGTTTTTTTGATTCTCCCATAGGATTAGAAAAACCAGTAGTGCTTTCCAGGGGATCAATGAAAAGTCCCACGTCTTCTAAAGAAAGCTCTCCCATCCACAGGCCAGGAGGCCTTCATGGTACCCATGACAATACTAATTATTATTCACATTTACCAATTTCTGGATATGGCAGAGAACATGAACTTGTTACTGACTGTGAAAGTGGGGAAATTCAAAATAAAATATTTAATACTAAGGAGCAAGATGATCATAGAACAAGTCCAAATCCTACTGAAGAACAACTAGATCATGTGACAGGCACTGGGATTGATTCCTCTGCTATGGATTTCCCGCTGGATCTTGGCCTAGAGGTGGGGTCCATGGTAGAAATACCCCTGCAAGTAGGCAATGAGCCACGCTATGGTGTCATTCGGTGGATTGGTTACCTGCCTGAGTTAAAGGATAAACTTGTTGCAGGGTTGGAATTGGTAAGTATGGTAGCTGCATTAGGAGGGCTTGTACATGTACATGTACATGTATATTAGCTTGGTCAAATTTGGTCAGAATTCTAATCTTACAGGAACCTAGGATATACAGGCATTTGTCATATAATTCTGCCAAGAACACACAAAATATGCACAAGAATGCCCCAAGTCTATTCAGTTATAGAGTTATAAGTTACTACAGGTAGCTGTTGTGTCATTCACGATACACCTTGGTCATATTAAGACATGTACAATGTATGTTTATACAGTACCAGCTAGCCTGCGTAGCAAGCCCAGGGGGAATTGGGAAGAGGAGGGAAGAGGGGAGAGGGAGGGAATTGGAAGAGGGGGGGAGGGGGAATGGGGAGAGGAAAGGGAAAGGAGGGCTTGCAACGAACCCCCCATTTTTTCCCTTACGCCCCCAAATTATAAATTCATTTTCAGTGTTGTCTGACATGACATCTGTCAAAATCAACCAATCAACTTCCTTGTTTCTGTCTGTTACAAATGTTTGACCTTCGGTGCGAAGGAAGTTCAAAATGACCCCTAGGAAAAACGAAGAACAGAGGTCAAACATTTGGGCTAGAAAATTGATTTCTGCATGGATTTTCTCCAAATAAACACTCTACAACCCCTGGGGTACCATACTAAATTTACAGCGGGAAATTGTGGCTTAACATACGTTTTTCGACACGAAAAAACACAATTACACTCGCGTTACTAAGTATTTATAAAACTCTCTAGAGTCTAATGCCTCAAAATAAAATACAACTTCTAAGCTTTTGGTCCTAAAACGTAGCTATCCTGAATCGCTTGACATCCTAATCGTAAATAATCTACTTCTTATGGCAACCTAAGGTAAATTAAGGCTACTAAATTGGCCTAGCCAAGACCATTTTGGTTTCTCTCTCAATCTGGCGAGCGTTTTGTACGCAAAAACACATTTCTGCACCAAATTGAGTACAATAAAAGCTATTAACGTCTCCTGGGTACATATTATCCAAGTGTAGTACAATATTTGGCCATACAAGTCAGTGTTTCTACATCAAAAGTTTGAAAATGTTATTCGTCCATTCACGACTTTCGTTTTCCAAACACTGGCGTAACAAAACACAACCCTTCAGACATTTGCATCAAAATAAAATACAACTTTGCAGTTTCTGGTCCCAAGACGTAGCTATCCTGAATCACTTGACATCCTAGTCGTAAAGAATCTGCTTCTTAGGCAACTCAAGGCTGCTAAAGTTGGCCTAGACTAAGTCTATAACTGTATACAGAACTGGTTGAACAAGACGGGCCGCCATGTTGAACTCAACTGCCTTCTCCACGAAGCCGAAGATCAAACATTTGTGCTAGAAAATGTAGTTCTGTATGGATTCTAACCAAATAAAGACTCTCTGAAACCTCTAGGGTATCCGTACGAAATTTCCAGCAAGACATTTTGGCTTAAACATACGATTTTCGACAAGGAAAAATTCACAACATACTTCAGTTCTTCTCCGGTCTTCGGTTTTTCGGGGTTTCCTTTTTCCGCCTGGGTCTTCGCTATTCGTTTTTCCGACAACCCTGAAGCTATCGCTGTACATCTACTAATAGCTCTATAAACTACAAGAAGTTGAAGATACTTTTTCCAAATCCGGTGGGTCAAAACTCAAATGGCCAACAAGTCCTTCGACTCGTGAACACTTCTTCATTGCATTGCGCATAACTGCTATTTTTATTACAAGTGTCAATCAAATGTCATTGAACACCACTTTAGCCAATCGGAATTTTGCGTCTAAATAATGAACGTTAAAAGGGAAAAAACGGGGGGTTCGTTGCAAGCCCTCTTTTCCCTTTTCCTCTCCCCATTCCTCCTCCCCTCCTCTTCCCCTCTCCTCATTCCCTCTCCCCTCTTTCCCAATCTTCCCCATTCCCCCTGGGCTTGCTACGCAGGCTAAGTACCAGCCGAAAGTATGTTAACCTTTACACACGCAAAACATGTGCAAAATGCGCGTGTAGTTTGCGTGTAGTAAATTAATTGACTACACGCATTTGAGTGTAATGCACGCACGTACTACATGAGTGTATTACACTCAACTGTGTGTAGTTTTTCTTTGTTATGCAGTTATTGTTCGAATTCAAGTTTGCGTGAAGTTCGAACCGACTTAAAACGAAGAGTTGTCTTCTTATTCAACAACGTCGTTTCTAACACTTCAAAATAAACTTCGAGAATCGAGAAAATAAAAACAAATTCAAGACTCGTCCCGCTATTAATAACTTTACCCTGCGAGCAGAGGTTTATACACGAAAGATAAAGAGATGACAAACCTCTGCTCACAGGGTAAAATAACTTTTTTACCACAACTGCCGGTAATCTCGCGATCTGATTGGTTGAAGTACGGTGGTAAATGAGAGTCCAGACAACGGTGCTGACGCGAGAAAGTTATAGACAACGCTGGCTCTTTCAAAGCTGTCACGTTTGGAACGAAACTTCCTTGTACGTTTTCTAATATTGTTGTAAAAAACAAATTTCCTCTGGTTTTCCGTGGTGTGGACTCTTATTTACCACGATTTACGTCATCACATGGTCAAAATTTGTTGTGGACTCACTTGGCTCCGCCTCGTGAGTCCACAACAAATTTTTACCATGTGATGACGTAAATCGTGGTAAATAAGAGTCCACACCACGGAAAACCAGAGGAAATTTGCTAAATACTTGTAGCCAGTATCTTGTCTCAGGTTATTCAACGGCACACTAAACGTTTATTTTCATTTCACACTTTGAGCTAATACTTACGGCAAAGTTTAAGGGAAATACACATTGGTGAAACGCCATACGGATTTTCAAACATTGATCCGAAAAACTTTAATTGCTATTTGAATCATAATCGGCCGCAAAGGGAACAGCTGAAATGAAAAACCCTAATAAACCAAACGTACAGGTATCTGTAGAAAGTTAGAGTCCTTCACTTCTAAAGATGCAGAACTGCATATCTAAAACAAGAAATCAGAACTTTTCATAGCCGTTCAAACTGCAAACTCTTTTAAAAAAAAAAACACCCGGTTGATCTAAGCAACTTAATCGAATATAAACCGGGTATTAGTAGGAAGATGTCCTGATGTGAACACTAAATTTTTGTTTTGATTGTAATTTCTACCGAGAACCGCGCAAAATGAAAATTCCCGGTAGAAAAATTATGTCTTCAAACACTAGGCGACTGCCGATCGCGTACAAATGTCAGCAAGCTAACATCAAATAAAATTTTAACTTCTGAAACTCCACTGAAACTCTCAACGATCAACAATCGCGAGTCCAAAGTGAATCCTGCCGTCTTCTCGGCTGATAATTATGCGAAATTATAGAATATGAACCAATCAAAGATCACTACCAGGTTTTCTGGTAGTGACGTCACTGGACGGCATTATCGGCTATTGGATTCAGACGTCTCTCTTGGGAGGAACGAACCAGAGGAGACGGCTGAAATTCAGGCTACCTTGGTGTCTAAATTTCAGCACATGCAATCAGTCAGGCGTGAACGTGTCACTCTGATTTTTGACAGGTCTGTCAAATCATAAAATTAAACTTTCTGAGTTTTGAAGCCATTTATTGTTTATGAATGCGTGAAAAAAACTTCAACGTTCTTTTTTCGAATTATTAAATGTCTTCTCAAAACTTTGAAGGTCCACCGCGCATTGTCAAATGCACATTATTTATACTGCTGTCAACAAGAAAGGGGTAATTAGCATATACTAGTCTTTATTTGGAAGTTATATAAACACACAAACAATCAAATAAAACTGAAACGACAGCACATCGAAGTGTCTTTAGTTTGTAGTTTGCTCATAGAAACCGGTCTTCACACACTTATGAATGGTTTCTAAATAACTAGCGCACAAGTTTTAAAACTTGGAAGTTAGGAACACTCGCACAGCGGCGCAGTTGAATTGACTTTAGTTGAATAAAAACGACAACGAATTGAAGCTGAAGTGGTGCATCACAACATGGTATATCGACTTCAGATTGGGGGCGAAACGACCGGATACCAACACTGCATGACCCAAAATATCAAATGAAACTATCTTAACGGGTTTGTATTGATACAAGTACGCTGAGTGCTTAACTAAAAAATGACAGCACATCGAAGTGTGGACTGGACGGGATGAACATTGCCGAAGTAGTCAGCTTTATTTGAAAGTTAAACACAAATAATCAAATACAAAAACTACAGCACACTGAACTGTGAGGTTTGCGGGAATAAACTTTGGCGAACTTGTCGGGGCCTCAGAGTGCTTTATTTGGAAGTTAAACACACAAACAATCCAATAAAAACGACAGCACATTGAACTGTGAGCTTGGCGGGAATCAACTTTGGCGAACAAATCGGCGTAAGCGGGGTGATTTATTTGGAAGTTAAACACACAAACTATCAAATAAAAAACGACAGCACATCGAAGTGTGAGCTGAATTTATGTACACGTACTAATAAAAAAAATATTAATCAGCTATAAATATCTAATATGGCTGTGTATTTTTACTCGTCATTTGTAAAAATACGCAGCCATACATGTATTAGTTGCTTATAATAGCTGACAAATAACCTCGGACTATGAACCATTACTGAAATGTTAATCCTTTTTGTTAGTTCAGTTTTAAATGATATGTATCTTTATACTGTAACCCATACAAATGTAGCAACAGCAGGAATCCCAAATCTAAAAGTACAGCTTGCATTATACACAACATGTACATGTACCTTATGATAGATTAGAGCAATTTTCAATTGAAGGGGTCCTTGCAAGAACAGCTTATTAAAGTGATTTTTGATCAAGTTCTAAATTCTCCCTCAGAATGTAAAGAATATAAAGGAGAATTTGTAATGTGATCAGTAGTTACTTACGCTATTCATGCACATACATGTACGTCCTCTTTACTTGGGTTTCGAGAAGTAATTAAATAGATGATTGATGGTTGGTTATCCATAATTGCATTCACTTTTCCTTGTAACTGGTTTGAGTAAAACCAAACACAAATTACTTCAGTTCATGATTGGTTCATTGGTTTTACAACATTTAATTGAAAACCGCTCTAATTAATCATTAATACTAATAAATATTTTTTGCTACCAAAGTCCCCCATTGAAATTTGAAAAAGAATTACTGAATGCTCATGGAAAAAGTAACTTTTTTGAAAAATAAATTGGTATTGATTATAATGTTTTTCCCCATCATTATACTTTTGTTAGGAAGAGGAACAATCTGCCTGTTCTGATGGAGTTTTTAATGGAAAGAGATATTTCACTTGCCCAGCTGGCAGAGGCTTCTTTGTTCTCCTGCAGCATTGCCGCAGGGACTCACGATTTCAGCCTGATTCACCCATGGACATTGGTAATCGTTCAGGAAAAAGTATGAGTGTGGAATTTATAATAACTTATAATAAAATTAATATAGTATTACCAGAAGTTTAATTAGAAGCCGGCTACTGCTGGAGTTATGGCAGCTATTCATTCTCGTACAGCCACTTACTCTGTTACTGCTGATAAAGCTATTGATATAAAGCATAAAGCTACTCATTCTCATACAGCCATCTACTCTGTTACTGCTGATAAAGCTATTGAAATAAAGCTACTCATTCTCATACAGCCACTTACTCTGTTACTGCTGATAAAGCTATTGATATAAAGCATAAAGCTACTCATTCTTATACAGCCATCTACTTTGTTACTGCTGATAAAGCTATTGAAATAAAGCTACTCATTCTCATACAGCCACTTACTCTGTTACTGCTGATAAAGCTATTGATATAAAGCATAAAGCTACTCATTCTCATACAGCCACCTACTCTGTTACTGCTGATAAAGCTGGCTAAAGTGAACAAGTTGCACCGTAAATACGTTGTCGGTAAGTGGTTGGTAAGTGGTTGGTAAGTGGTCGGTAAGCTGTCGGTAAGCTGTCGGTAAGTGGTCGGTAAGCTGTCGGTAAGCTGTTGGTAAGCTGTCGGTAAGTGGTTGACTCATTTGAACCAAAATATGCTTTATATCTTCTTAAGTTTCCAACGTTCTGGCAACGATAAACCGCTTCGATAACAGATAACAAATTTATATAATATCCGCGGCACTCACTGTTGGGCCTCTCCTGTTGTGTCAAAAACCAGACAATCAGTCTGAAAGCGCACGAATCGTTATCTCATACTGGCTCAATAATGTTTTCAACCAAAATACGCTTAAGGTTACCGGATACCTTCAGGGTGCGTTTCCAGTCTAAATTATGTAGCGCCTCGAGGAAACATCGTAGATAAATGATCCATGTATCATTTTAAAGCTTATAAAATTGGCTACAAGAATACATAAAAAGTTTTGAGTTCTTTGAAAATCTCGAATTTTCCGCGATCCCGTTTATCCGATCTAGTGAGATGGCTTTGAAAAGCTCTGACTCCAAAAATATTTTAAAGTTTTAAAATTGCTTTGTCGCATTTCAGAGGAATCGTATTACAAAACCGTGTCGGGGAATTTCGAAATTCGATTTAGTTCAAAAGTTATCATGCTCTCCGTGAAAAGGCAAAAAATAATCAGAGTAGATATGCGGAAAACGCTGTCAAGAGCTCTCTTTTTAGAATTTTCCAATTCCCCGACACTGTTATGCAGCTGAGATATCAATTGACATTTTGTGAAAATTTCAAACAAATCGACTAAATTCCTCTTGAGTGGGAGCTTTTTTAAAACTCTATTTTGATTGAAAATCGAAAGCGTAGAAAATAACATTTTAGAAAATCTAGCCGTCTGTCGTGCGTGAATCTGAAGTCCCGCCTCTCCAACAATTAGCGAGCTCTTGACCAATCATTTCTCATCACAGTTCAACTATCTGTCAAGATTTCCCGCCAATGTTGATTTCCGATCAAAGCAACGCACCACATCGAGAAAATGATAATACACATGTAGCTATAGCTGGTTCTAGTTTTCTTGTGTGACTTGAAAAATGGGAAAGACAAAAAGACCTCGAGGGACAAAGCCAAGGTGAACACCTAGAGACGCCTTGAATGCCAGCATAGTTAGTAGAGGAGACAGCGATTTGCAGGCGGCTGAAACAGCACAGCAATAGCGAGCTAAGATCGTGGTGTTGGTTTCAAGCGATTCAGAGTCACCGTCAGACTTTACGTTTCCATCTAAGCTTTCTTGGAAACAAATATTCTCTGGCTCCTATCAATTCTTCATGTTCAGATGTGGGCCACTCGGCACTCTGTCTGAAAGTGAAAATACGAACCCTTGTCGGGTTTTACGACGACTCCTATTTGGCTTTGTAGTCGTATGCATTGTTTGGCCTTGTTTTTCTTTTCTTTTTCTTTGTTTTCCAAGTTAAGGGCATCCTGTTGGCCTTATGCCTTCCAAAAAGCAAGCAACCGATGGAATTATGGAATCGTGTGTGGAAAAACGTTTCTCAATAAACGTAAACATAAATTTAATATGCGCTGCTTTCCCTACACCGTCGTTACAGGCGAGTGAGCACTTTGTCGTGTGTTTATTGATCTGCTGTCAATCAAACGGAACCTTTTACTTCCGGTCAAAAACTTCCTTTTGGTATTTCTCCGTCAACATTAATTTTTATTCAACAGAGTTTTTGGTATGTGAGACACTACTACTAAAACTACATTTCTGTGCGAAAAAAAATTTTCCCATCTTTTTAGTTTTGAAGGTATCCGGTAACCTTAATAGCTTCCAAAGTTTCCAACGTTGTGGCAACGATAAACCCCTTCGAATTTCGCTCTTTGTTCCGTGTTCATTGCACAATTTCGTATTTTAACCTTTCTTTCACCAGGATTAAAGCATGACAAATTCGAATTCATGACAAACAATTTTACAAACGTTTTGGTAAATACCCTGCGTGCCAGAGGCGTCAAAAAGTCAGGATTCTAAAATAACAGATTTGCCGCAGTGTGCCGCAGTTTGCTGCAGTTTGTTTAAAGATCACGTGGGAATCCAAGATGGCGCAGGTTCACTAATTTACGAATATGCTGCAAAGAAGAAAAGACTGATAATATTGAGTTCACTATTTTCATCAATATCTAACTATCTACAAAGTAGTAAGAATACGCTATTGACAAATTCCATTCTAACATTGGAAAGCTACGTGATATCAAGAGCGTAGCATGTAGTACGCACATACATTGTACGCACACTTTGAGTTTGAGATGAAAATTCCCTGTTTGTACTATCAGCTGGATTTTACTTTGAGACGAAAATTCCCTGTGGAAACCATTCCTCAAGTACTGTCGGTAAGCTGTCGGTAAGCTGTTGGTAAGCTGTCGGTTAACAAATTTACGGTGCAACTTGTTCACTTTAGCCGATAAAGCTATTGAAATAAAGCTACTCTTTCTCATACAGCCACTTACTCTGTTACTGCTGATAAAGCTATTGATGTAAAGCATAAAGCTACCGTATTTACCCGTGTATAAGCCGCACCCGTAGATAAGCCGCACCCCAAGTTTTGAAGCTTGAATTTAGGAAAAAAACTTTTTTTGAAAAATACAAAAAATAATTAGAAAATATTTTGTCCGAGTTCATAAACGCTTGTACTTGATGCCAAACTTCTTCAAAAAAAGAATAATCTTTTGTTGGAGTTCATAAACACTCGTACTTGAAGCAAAACTTCATCAGATAATTTGTCATAAATAAATAATCACAACTTTAATTCGATCGAATATGGTTCAACTTGCCTTGTCATTTCTTGTGTATATTTTAACCTGCAGTCTTTAAATCACTCCAGAATTCTTCCGCATTTATTCCCCAATTAACTAACAACAATTCCAAGGAACCGCTTTCCTTTAATCGCTAGAGCAAGAAAGGTTTTCTGGCGAAACAATACTTGCACGAGTAGGTCAGGTCCGCCATCTTGGATTTTCATTAACTAGTGCCAATCTCCCACGTGTAAAATTGAAAAGAATGCCTGGTTGTTTAGATGCATGCTTTGACAACCGCTGCGAATTAGCCTGTTTTGGAAGGTAAATAAGCTTAATCACGTTTAAACATTCACGAAATTCTAATAATATTAGGTCGAAGGTGGGTCTTAGAAGAGTTTTTGCTTTAACTCTTTGAACGTGCGTGTTTTTTCCCCAATTATTATGCTTAAATTGCTATATTACACGATCGGATGCGATTTGAACCTGATTGTAATATACGCACCGTCTCATAATAAAAGCTTCATTCAGGTTCATGATACATGTATGTAAATATATCTTAATTTTGGGTCTCCTTTCTAGGTGTTCCCGTAGATAAGCCGCACCCCTGATTTTGAAAGAAAATTTTGGGTGAAAAGGTGCGGCTTATACACGGGTAAATACGGTACTCATTCTCGTACAGCCACCTTCTCCCAGGCTTTTTTTATGGCCCATGTGCTTTGCAGCCATAAAAATGGGGTAAAAACCTGAGCTATAACTTACGGAAATGGACCTCACACTTGGTTATTAAGAGGTATTTATTAATAGAAAATTTGATATTTTATACAGTTTTAATGAATGGGTCAACAGACTGGCCACACTCTCTTTCTGTTTACTTTAAAGTTCAATTCACATGTTTTTCTATAATCATTTCAGATTTTGGTAGTTTGGAATCTCCATTTGTGGGTGGTATTGTGCCGCCTCCTTCATTCCTTGCTAGGCATGATGTTGGTAGAATGAAAGGCATACAAGGTCATCATAACTCCTGCTATCTGGACTGCACTCTCTACAGCATGTTTGCATTCACTACTGCATTTGACACACTCCTGCACCGTGCCAAAACTGAGAATGACCTAGAGGAGTATGAGACTGTTCAAGAAGTGCTAAAAGATGAGATTGTGAACCCCCTAAGACGGTGAATGTTCTAAATTCTCTCCAAAATTTGATAGGATTAAATTAATCATGTGATGTGGTCATCTACAGATGAAGGGCTGTATGCAAAAAAGGGCATAAGTGACTCTTGATCACGTTCTAAATTCTCCCTTAGAAAACAAAGAAATTGAAGGAGGATTTAGATTGTGACCAGGAGACACTTATGCCCTTGGTGCACCTAACCTTTTTTTGTCATAAATATCGATTCTACATCAAGTGGAATGATGGGAAGGGAGTTTTATAAAGGAAAGAAAGGTTGTTGTGGTGATCCCCCTTTGATACAACTTTTATTCATCATCAATATCATCATGAATCAATATTATGTTTATCTATTTTCTTAACATTTGATATGTTACAACTCATTACTTGAATATCATTCTTTATGACAGCAATGGTTTTGTCCGTGCTGACCGTGTGCTCAAGCTCAGGCGTCTGTTAGACAAGCTTGGCTCTACTTCAGGACTTACTAATGAAGAAAAAGGTACAATGTAGGCAGGGCAGAAAGTTTCAAGTACCCCTAATTATATAACCCCATTTTAGTTTTATTTATTTTCAAAGTTTAGATGAAAATTGAGGACGAAAGAAAAAGAAAAAAGTTGAATTGATTGGTATAATTCCTGATTTTGAAATCGTAATTAAAGTCCTACGAATTTTGTTTCATGACTGCACAGTTTGAGATCTCGGTCAAGTGATGTACAACGTAAGTTAGATCAGGAAAAAGCCATTGTTCACCAGCACTTGTTGTAAGTTCTTTTGTTATGGATTCTTGATCTTACGACACACAATGTACTAGGCCAATGCTTCTAATTAGTGTACTGTGGCTCGGTCGTGAAAAGAGACTCAGTGGTCGCTTTCTGTAAATTTTCACAGGTTGTAGACAAACAAGGTTTCAAGCAAACACCAAACTTTGTTCACAGAATTACTCTAAATTAATATTATAAGAATTTATGTTAAGAAATAGAAAAATGGGGTTAGGGGCACTTTAACAATAATATGTTGTGCATGCATTCTGTACATACTCCTCGTATTAAACAAGTACAAGGTCTATACCACTTGAGGGGGGAGGGGGGACACCCTATTTGGCACTGACAGGAATGCTTGTGTTACCTTTATGGGCTAAAATGGGTAGTTTGGTATCAGTAATAGGGTGTTCAGTTTGAAATGTCCACAGTTGTGGTATGGTTATTGTGGTACCTTTTATGTTATTCAGTGTAAGATAAGAGCTACTTGTCAGAAAATAAAATCATTGTTTAATGATCTCTTGGCCTGGCTTTGCATCTTGGTATTTTCGTAGTCAATTCCAGTTGGATCAAATGTCAGTTAATTTTGTGTTTTGGGATTGGTACCTTTTATTGGTTCAATTTAAAATTTCCAACAAGCATTTACTTTTATATTGGAATTCCCACCCCACCCCCCTCTCCCCAACCCCCTGGCCATAACCTATGGTACAGACGATGCAAATGAGTTTAATAAGAATTTTTTTATTAATAATGTTGTGATTTATTCATGAAATATGAGCTTTTCTTCAATTATTTTCTGGACCAATAACTGACCAATCAAAGCTCACCAATTCTCTTGCCATATTATGATAGCATGATCCATGTCCTGTGCAGTCATTAGGAATGGTTTGATAAGCTGGAGGTCGCGGGTTCAAACCCCAGCTGGACCAACACTCAGGGTCTTTGAATAACTGAGTAGAAGGTGCTGTCTTTGTACTCCCATACTCAAACTGAAAATGACTACAACTTCATCTCTTGGATAAGCATGTTAAATCATAAATCCCTTGTCTGCCTCAAGTTTATTGATCACACCAGACTGTCAAGAGTTAACAAATAAATGTTAAATAAGTTTGCTTTACCAGAGTCCAAAATTGCGCCTTATTTGGTGCCAATGCTGACCAAAATTTCAGAGTTGTCGCCAGCTGGCAACTTACCTAAAGTCTTCACAATGTTTTCACAATGTCCCAAAGTCACACAATGTCCTAAGTAAATCTAGCCAATAAAACATGCCAGCAAATGTTCTTTGTTGCATGTCGCTTGAAACTTGAAATGTGGCGACCACAATTTATTGGTCTTTTGGCAACTAAACAAATTAGGCTAGTTGCCAGTTGCTGCCTAATATGTGAAAAAGTTAATTCTTTATCAATAATAAACTAAATAACCTGAACATATACCAGCCCTTTCAATGATGGCTGATGAAGGAAAATCGGCTACTTCATAATTAAAGCTGAAGTAAGGCTCCTTTTTTTCTCGATAAATTGTGGTAGATGGGAAACATAAAAATAAACCTTTATCCCCCAGCTACTTTTCGAGGCATGTCTCCTACTTCAAAGGTTATTGAAAGGATTGTATATATTTTATTTATTTGCTATAGATCCTGAAGAGTTCCTAAATACCCTACTGCAGCAAGTTATGAAGGCCGAGCCACTGCTTCAGCTCAAGTAAGTGAAAAGTTTAAAAAGTTTTGGTTTTAGATGTACACGCAGACTGATGCCTACAGTACAACAAGAACCACCACGTGAACTAGTGTGAGATGCTGGGTTCGAACATGTGTACACTGGGAGCCAGGGTGGCACAGTGGTTAATATTAAAGCACTTCGCCCCTCACCTCTGTGGCCCCTCACCTCTGTGGCCCGAGTTCGATTCCTGCAATGGCACCACATCTGAGTTAAATTTGTTGGTATCTCACCCTTGCTCTGAGGGTTTTTCTCCATGACCCCCTGGCTTTCCTCCCACTTCGAAGAACAACACATTAAATTCCAATTCAACTGAGGATTCTGTGTCCAGAAGACTAGACACCTATATAAAGTTGTTCTTTATTGTATTGTTTTTTGTGTGTGATAATATGAACTTATACTCAGTTGCATTTTTTTTTTTCCAGGTCAAACTTGGGAACTGGGATTGCAGGTTTGCATGGGAACAGATGTGAAGTGTCCAATTATTACCAAA
Organism: Actinernus sp. WN-2022; assembly: GCA_030867875.1. Lineage (NCBI taxonomy): Eukaryota > Metazoa > Cnidaria > Anthozoa > Actiniaria > Actinernidae > Actinernus > Actinernus sp. WN-2022. The sequence goes on from JAOWCC010000019.1 coordinate 97,406,108, forward strand.
TTATCACAGATAAAGATGAGACAATCAAGCTTGCTTCTGTTCAAAAGCTGCTGGAGCAATCTTTCTTATCTGCTGATCTGAAACTTGCCGAGGTAATTGAAAGTACAACATACTTTTTAGATGCCCATGCAGAGATAACTTAAACAGGGACATCATTCAAGCTCTGAGGCCAATTTATTAATTCAGGCATAATTAGAAATTCACCCAAATACCATAGTTATCATCATTGGAAAGAGAATTTCCAAATTAGTTTCAGCCAAACGATTGGAATTCAATAGGACATTTTCATTATGGTGTCATTTTTAAACTCCTTTGAGAATTCCAAGACAGTGGTTCAAGTTAGAGGAACAAAAGGATTCGCACAAAGAGTTCTGGTAGTTGTAGTATGTGACGTTATCATTCAAATGCCCTATTAACATACAAAAATGACTGAAAGTGTGCTGTAAGAGTGCAGATGTAAATGTAGATGACTGATAAGGAAAACGAAGTACATCTAGGCAACAAAACACAGTTGAGTGGATTGATTGTATCCTCGTCATGCTTCGATGCCATCTGTGTATCTGGATATAAGAGGGCAGATCCACAGCACAATGAAATCTCTTTGTTTTTAACTTTTTAAACCCCAAGGCCTTTAACATGCCCAATGCAGTTCAATAGGAAAATTTGTCTATACATTATTGACCAATCAAATGAAAGCATGCATTTTACACTTTTTACATGTTTGTGTGGTGCATGCATTTGTTTGTATAGTGTAATGCACATGTATGACTTGTTCTTACCATGTACAGCACTTTTTTCTCTGCCTAGGTACCATCCTGCCTTATTCTTCAGATGCCAAGGTTTGGTAACAAATACAAGATGTATGACATCATTCTTCCAGATCTCACCCTGGACGTCACTGACATCCTCGAGAATGGTAACTTGGTAATTAATAGAGCAGATCTCGTGTAGCCATACCGTAACCATGATCATAATGTTGCCAATCTAAAACTGCAATTTCATTGGAGAACAAAGGCAAAATACCTGGAAAGCCATTTCATTGTTACAGCTTCTGTTATCGCTCAGTAGGAATAGTAACCAAACCTGCAAACACAAAATATTTTGTAGTGCGAAATTTATTGTCTTTTTTTCCGGTAACAGTTTTTAAAGTGTGCGGTGGAATTTCTTTATTTTTGGCAGGTAAAATAATACAACTGCAAAAAGTGTATAAATTACTGGATGGTAAAACGTTCTATAAGGAAATTCCATTTCCAGGCACAAAAACGATTTTTTTTTTCAAAATATGCACAAGTTCTGTCTTCAAAATTTTACTTTTTCTTCTCAGTTTAATTATTATTAATAGTAATTACAGTATTTTAGAAGAATTTCACTGCACAGTGTTATTTTTTGTAATAGCAAGGCAATGTGTAGCCATGACAACCAATATTGTCAATTCAAAAATATATATGTTTTAGTAGTTTTAATATGGTAAGCTGCTTTACCTCTTCCACTCTTGGACACAAAAGAATAACAGTCTAAGCAATAAAATTTCGAGCCTGTTCAAAGTTTGTATGTTCTTGCCTTCCTACTTAGTTCCTCGGAGGTGTTCAATGTGTGGAAAAAAAGCGTCATCGTTTGAGTGTAAAGACTGCTATCAAGAAAAAACAATTCCAGATGGAATAACCAGCTTTTGTAAAGAATGCAGTGCAACGGTGCACTCTCATCCCAATCGCCCCTCCCACAAACTGAAACCAATAGTTGTCCCGCGTGAATACAGTCAGTATGCAAGTCAAGATAGTGCACTCGACATTCAGAAGTACACTATGGAATTGTTTGCTGTTGTGTGTATAGCGACAAGTCACTATGTGGCGTTTGTCAAGTGTGGTACAGGCCCTGATGCACCATGGTGTTTCTTTGACAGCATGTCTGACAGAAAAGGTAAGGGAGAGAATGATTAGGTGATGGGAGATAAGTTGGGGAAAGTGAGGGAGGAAAGGTAGGAGAGGAGGTGTGGGTAGATGGGTAGGAGAGAAGATGAGATGTGAGGGGAGATGAGTATGACAAGATTAAATGTGAGCCCCCGCTCATGGGAGATGAGTTGGAGAGAAGATGAGATGTGAGGGTAGATTGGTAGGAGAGATGAGATGTGAGAAGTGAAGGTAGATGGATAGGAGAGAAGATGAGATTTGAGGGTAGATGGGTAAGAGAAGATGAGAAGTGAGGGGAGGTGGGTAGAAGAGAATATGGGAAGAGATAGGAAAAGGTAAGGGAGAGGGAAAAGTTCAGGCGAGAAGTAAAGGTGGAGAGAAAATAAGTTGGCCGATGGTGACGGTTGGACAGGAAGGAGAGATGATAGGGTGAGGAGAGTGGAAAAGGTGCTTGAAGAAAAACGGTGAGGGGAGAGCGAAAGGTTACAGAGGAGATAAAAAAGGTGTTAAGAAGAGGTGAGGGAAAAGAAAAGGTGATTAGAGAAGAAAAGGTATGGGTAGAGATAAAGGTGATGGGGAGCGAAAAATGTATTTGAAATAGAAAAGGTGAAGAGAGGACAAGGTGATTGGAAAATAAAAGGTAAGAGAAGAGGTAAAGGTGAGGGGAGAAGTAAAGGTGAGGGGAGCGAAAAATTGTGTTTGAAGAAGAAGAGGTCAAAGGAGAGGAAAAGTGGACTGGAAAAGAAAACGTAAGGAAGGGGAGAAGTAATGGTGAAGGGAGAGGTAAAGGTGCGGGGAGAGGTAAAAGTAAGGGGATGTAAAAGTAAGGGGAGAGGTGAAGGTAAGGGTAAAGAGGAGTGGAGTGGAAAATGCGTTTGAAGAAGAAGAGGTGAAGGGAGAGGAAACGGTGATTGGAAAATAAAAGATGAGGGGAGAGGTAAAGGTAAGGAGACATTTTAGGTGAGGGTAGAGGTAAAGGTGATTGGAAAAGAATAGGTGGAGGGGACAAAAGGCAGAGGAAATAAAAATTGGAACCCTGCTAGCAGAGGTTCTTTTCTCTTACCCTCTCTCCAGCTCCACTAACGAGGGAGAAAGGAACCTCTGCCACGATCCGAACGGTTCTTTAGATCTTGCCGGCTCCAAGTTTTTGGAGGTAAGTCACATGACAAACCGGTTTAAAAACCGGTTTTTCGAGGTCAACGTCACACACGCATGACTTGTTGGTACTTTAAAACACTGCCCAGTCTAGAGTTTGCAGTTTCAAGATGGCATCTGTCTTTGGAGTTAGCGTGAGCGAGTTCGAAGTAGCGTTAAAAGCAGCTGTGTCAAACCTCAAGGAAAGCAACATCACCCTCTAAGAAGGAAATTAATTTTATTTTCTCCACTTCGCCTTCTCTTGCCGTTAACAACAGGAAATGGACAATTTGAAATGCACAATGTTTACCGTCTCGTTTTTCTCGGCCAATGGAAATCCAGATACGCGGCGCATGCTCAACAGAAAACCGTTCGGATCGTGGCAGAGGTTCCTTTCTCCCTCGTTAGTGGAGCTGGAGAGAGGGTAAGAGAAAAGAACCTCTGCTAGCAGGGTTAAAAATTGGGAAAGGTAGGGGGATGAAGGTAAGATAAAACAACAGGTTAGGGGGAGGTAAAGTGAAAAAAGGAAAGAGAATATAAGGAGCGGGAAAAAGTAAAGTGTTAGAAGAAAAGAAGAGGGGAAAGAAAAAGGTGACTTGAAAATAAAAAGTGGGGTGAGAGATGTGGGAAAGAGAAATGAACGATGAATAGATCAGATTAGTACTGAAAACTGATATTCAAGTGGTTTTAATAGGTTCTATCAGCTTCACATGGAATAAGGACATCAAATCATTACCTCCTCAAATGAGACTGACCAGCATCTTTGTCACTCTGGTTTTTTTTAGGAGAAAGCAATGGATATAATATTCCCGCTGTGAGTGAATGCCCCGAGGCGACCAAGTGGCTATCGGCAAAACCTGAGGAAATAATCAGTGCAAAGGACAGAGGAGAATTACCGTCCAGAATCAAACGACTTTTTGGAGATGCCTACATGTGCATGTATCAGAATCTTGACTTGACTATGTACAAATAATGAGGCGCTGTACGTGTCCGAAGTACAACATCGCTTTACCTTGTGATTGCAGGAACGATATAATTTCATTCCTTTGAAATTTCATTTTTCACATGATTAAACAAATTTCATTGTTCCTGCCATCCAACATCGCTTCCGTCACGTGATGGTGCAAACCCTCTATAAGGTCAAATTTTACATATAGATTCTACATAAAGTGAAAGCCATGCCCTCCAGCCTCGTAAACTCTGTTAAATTTGGAGATTTCAAAAAGTTTGCTTCAGTTTTAAAGATCTGAAAACTTGCCTTGGTTTCTAATTTTCGCTCACTTTTTTCCATTTATGGAATACGTATTGTACTAGCTCCATTTTTTGATTCACAACATTTTTTTATTCACGTGACTGCTTAGTGCACCTTGCCTGTTATGTGAAGTCAAGGTAGGGATTTACTGTCATTTCTTGCTCCTGGTGCATGATCTATTTCCTTATTTAGACAAAATATTTGGTAAAATCACTGATATAAGCTCCAAATATGATGTGGATATGCGCTGCCAACTATGACGTCACATAATTAGGATATTGGAAACCTATGGACTCGTGTTACTTCACTTGATGTAGAATCTATATTGATTATATTTGAGCTTTTATATTTAACAAATAAAGAAGCCTTAGCCATGTTTTATACTATCATAAAACACGATGGGCATTTGAGAACATGAGAGAAAAACATTTCTAGAGTGTTTTATGATAGTATAAAACATGGATTTAAGGCTTCTTTATCTGTTTTATAATATAGATTTACGCGCGCGATGAAAGGAAGCCGCCAGTTGAAAACTATATAACACGGCTAACCATGTTATATACTCTGATAAAACATGGCTTCTTAGCCAATCAGAGCGCGCGTACTATCGTATCTATATTATAAATACATTTAAGACTGGTGATAAGAAATTATTACCGAAAGGTTTCCATTTGACATCCGTCACTCAAGGCATCACTTTACTGGGTTCTACGCAGCTTTTCGTCCAATCACTGCAGTTAAATTAACAGTCGCTTGAATTAAGGAGAGCATACTACTAAACTCGAGTAAAGCCTTCTTTGCAATCATTTATGATCGCGATTGAAGAAAACCAGTAGTAGTATTTAACGGACAACTCAGCACCATTTAGTTGGAGTGTTTTATTAGTTATATTACACTTGAGGAAAAGAGCAAGTGAGGTGAGGTAGTCTGAGTAAAAGGAGTTTCCAGTACTTCACGAGCAAAATCAAGAATTAGTTTTGAATATTTATGCATGTGAGGGAAATGTAATTTGCACAAAAGATTAACACGAAGATGATAGATCAATTAAGCCTAGTTCACACTTGCGAAACAAGCGCAAATGCAAGCAACATACGTAGCAACATATTAGTTCCGGTACTGAGTGTGCGTATGTTCCTTGCGTTTGAGCTTGTTTCTAAAGTGTGAACCAGCCTCGACGTTCCTACTTTACACTGTCTTCCCACAACTAAGAACTACTGGAGAACTTTATGGATCAGTGGGTGAAAGTTGTTCGTACTTTGAACGGTACTTAAAGCGCACACAGGGGCTATCTAAACCGAGACCCTGTCAGACCATTTATCAAATTAGCATGCAGGAGGGAAGAACGTAGGACGCACAGAAAATCCGACGGAGGGAGGAGCGAGTAGAACCCAGGCCACGCCGGAAGCCCAGCCCAGGCCTCCGTAGAATAGAAAGTGTAGATAATCACATCGATGTATACTAACACTCGCTAAACAAAATCATTTATGGTTGCTGTTACTCAAGTGCCATTACTGAAGCAAAAGGACGTCACATGAAAGCGACTCGTCCAAGGGCAATAGAATGCAGTGTCTGGCATATTTTAGCTAGGAAAGAATGTTGAATTGAAATCTGTAATTACTGTAAAGTCATTGAGGTAAACTTTGTTCGCCACTAGTATGGCCACTTCGTTTGCATGTGACGTCATCGTTGCCATGTTGGTGGACATTTACAAAAGATCTCTCGTTTGCTTCTCTTGTTAGTTCTACCAACATGGCCGCCATGTCTTTATCTTTTGAATCTCTGATGATTGGTTGCAAACCAACAATTGGTCGGGTTTTTTGTACATATTTTTTTTCTTGGGAGGGCGAGTATAATAATTCTCAATTATTTTTAGATTTTGTAAAGAAATTAAGTTGCACAATAATAATAGAAGACTTGAAAGTGCAAAAACTGTATATGACAAAGTTCAGTCCAGAGATGAACAATTTTCAGTGTTCGATCCATAACAAGTTGGGTGAGTGAATGGGCCTTTTGCAGGAAACAACCACGTGGCTGTACTGGATGGCAAACATATCCGAGGCTTCATTTATTCAAAGCACTTTGGTAGTGTTAGCAAAACCTGTTGGTAAATGCAATTTTCGACTTCCAATTGCTTGTCGATCTTTCTAAAACTGCATTATGAAGATTGTTTACCCTCCAGTAAAGCCACCAGCGCAATAGAACATTTGCATTATGACGTCATTTTACTACAACTATCAACTCGTTTGAGAATTCCAAGACAATGGTCCAAATTAAAGGAACAAAAGAATCAGCGCAAAGAGTTCTGGTAGTTGTAGTATGTGACCCCATCATGCAAACGTCCTATTCACTCTTTTCACCCGGGAGCCATCTTGGATACATAACGAGGCAATCCTTTGTTTTGTTAGCTTCGCACTGAGGGGGTATCAACGTGTTTAATCTGGCAACAACAAAGGATGGCCTCGCTTTGAATCCAAGATGGCCACCGGGTGATCATGAACACAGTGAAGAGCCTCCTATTGAAACCTTTGTGCGTGGTAAGCATATATTGAAAGTGGGTTGATGAAGTGATATGTCACCACGTGACTGTTAGCTGCAAAAGGCCTATTACTGAAAAGAAAGGTAGAGTTAAAACCGGTGTGCATAACCAGAGTTTTCAGTAAACTTCAACCAAAAATTATTCTGTTCAGCAAAGTAGCCGCTGAAAATAGCCCGAGTAGATTTGCCTATCTTTTCGGCTATAGATGGGTTGCACATGACTTCACGGCGGCCATGTTGGTGTACCTTTAACGATAGATTCTTCGTTAGCTGCTTTTGTTAGGTACACCAACATGCCCGCCATGCCCCTTAGTTGTCATTTGAATCTGGGGATTGAGTGCAACCCATCTATTGGCCATGAGAAAAGTGCAAACGTAACTTCATTGATAGTCTCTCAAAGGGTGTGACTGACATCAGGATTTTACCATGAGAGACTAAGCAAGATAATAAAAAACGATAGAGTGGTCATTGTGTGATCGGTATATGCTCTATGTATCCGTCAATACCTGGGTCAACCTGTTTTTCCGGGGTATGTAACGCGCACATTTAGATGCCCCTACCCCCTGAACCTGCACACGTAAGGGAGAATAAAAGTCCATACCTGGGTCAACCTGTTTTTCCGGGGTATGTAACGCGCACATGTAGATGCCCCTACCCCCTGAACCTGCACACGTTAAGGGAGAATAAAAGTATGCCACTGAAAACAGGTTATCTTACTTTCCAATAAAGTAGAGCGGTTTTCAGTTGAGTGTAGTAAAACCAAACGTAAATTACCCACAGCCAGCCTATCATAGGAGCGAGTAATCACAAGTAACTCATAAATGGCTTCCCTGTGAGCCAATGACAAACCCGGCAAAGCAATTTGCATTTGGTTTTACTTTGGATTCTGATTGGTTGGTTTACTTTCTCAGTCAATAGGAGAGCTTAGTAAACGCAAAACCAAAACACTTCCGACACTCAATTGAAATCCGCTCTAAAGCGCGCAAATGAAGCTTTCATATTTTAAAGAAACTTAAGAAAATGCATAAATATAAACGAATTGAATGAGTTTTGATAAATCTGTGGCTCTTATTTACTCTTGATTGCCAGTTTACAAATATAGAATTAATGTTATACATTTTATATAGACACGTATAATTATTGTATTTATTTAATAGGCACAGCTACTGTTTTAATAGTATTGAGCAGATTTCGTATGAATGGGACAAACTACGGCATGTCCGTAATCGTGCTGTACCGTACTTCTGTAATTTGATTGGATCAGCAAGACAAAAACAATAGGGAGACCACTTCAATGTCACGGCTTGCCGTACAGTAACCGTGCTCCCACTCGTACGAAATCTGCTCTCGGTAAAATACGTTACTGTACTCACTTGCCCAAGGCACTAGATATGTGTGCGCCCATGGGGTCAAGAACCAGTTTTACGAGAAATAATACTGAGCTCCAAAACCCCGCTCCAAACGTTATTGTGAAAACGGACCATGATTATCTCTCGGAAATAGACATATTCTTACGAAAACTACGGACCCCGTACGTCGCACGTTGTCAGTATTACGTTTTAAAGAGCCCCAAACTCCATTTTAGTTTTATTTATTTTCAGTCTAGATGAAAATTGAGGACGAAAGAAAAAAGTTAAAACGGGGGGGGGGGGGGGGTTTCCTATATTCGGCTGGTAGGGGTGATCGTCGTATTTTTTAGGGTTTGAAATCACCGATCCGGAATTTTTTACGGGTTGGTCAAGCGAAATCCATTTTTTAGGATTATTTTTAGATCATGAGGCATATTTTAGGGTGGGAAATTTTTCACGGTTTGGTATTTTTTGAGGTTTTCCGACGGTCACCCTACCCTTTTTACCTTGAAGAACCCTCTCCCCCCGGGCTGTAGTTGTGCAGTAGTGCTATGTCAATTGTAGTTGACAAACTCTTTAGTGCACTTTGTCGACGTCAAAAAAAATGAATTTCAGAAATGTCAGTCAACTCCGAAAATGTGTACCCTGTCAGTTTCGTACGTGCACTACTTAAAGCCGCCGTGGCTTAGGGTTTAGGGTTAGGTTAGGGTTAGGGTAAGCCGCCGTGGCTTGTTCTCTTCCTCGATTTATTTTAGTTATTTTGAAGATCAATGTCAAAATAATGAGAAATCACACATTGTAATGGCGTCCGGGTAGATATTACATTTGGCGACGAGGAGAAAAATCAACTTGGAGAAGCAGAAATCAGCGAGAGAGTAGCAAACCGAGCAAGGATTTAACTCAATATAAAGGTAGCAGACACTAGATTAAGACTAGGTAGGTAGCAGACACTAGATTAAGCAGGCCTACAGCGAAACGGTGAGCAAAAATCGGCAGAAAAGCTAGCGAGAAAACACTCGACTTGGAAAGCACATGCTCGATAACCGAACCACCAATCAGGAATAAGAGAAATCAGCGTATTGACAACCGGGAAATACTGAAAATCGTGCAATTTAAGATTCCAGATAACCACCTAGAGATCGGAAGAGCGTGGGAAGAATGGTTAGAGGATTTCGAAGATGAGACTGCATACTTTGAAATAGTTGAGATACGAGACAAGGTAAGCGCTCTCAAAATATACGGAGGACCAGAAGTAAAGAAGCTAGCACGTCACCTACCTGACCCAGCACCCATAGCAGATGACAATGAGTATGTATAGCAAGCTCAAGCGCAAATTAAACAGCCACTTCCTGCCAAAGGAAAACAAGCTGAACAACACCAGGCTCCATTCTTTGTTTGCGGTAACATACAGCTCGGATCAGGCGAGAGAAGGCGAAGGACTGCGAATTCGGAGACCAAGTCAATGACAGAATACTGGAACACCTAATACAAACCAGTAAAGACGATGATCTGATCAAGAAGTACATATACAGAAGAGATGGAAGTTAGACCAGTTCATTGAAGAGGCCAGTCAGCGGGAGGATATTAGCCAGCAAGTCAAAGACATGAAGGATGACCACAATGTAGCAAAGATAAACCACCAATCACACAGGTGCCAAAGGGGCAACAGAAGAGGCGGTGGAAGACCCATGGGACTGCCAAGGAGACTACAACACCAACAACCTTTAAGGCAAGACAGCAAACATGAGGTAAGGCGAGACGAGAAATCCTGTGATTACTGTGGAAAGACAGACACACAGACCTGGACAAAACTGCCCAGCTTACGGGAAACAATGCTTAAAATGTGGTAAGTACAACCACTTTGCCTCGTGCTGCAAAGGAGGACAAAAACCGCAACAGGAAAAACAAAGATCTAACAACAGACAGCCGGAAGAAATACGTAGACGACATGTCAGGAAAAGCACAGATGCAGAGGAGACAAGCAGCGACTCAGACAGCGAATACCTCCATCAGACAGCGGAACATGTATCACACAATGCGAAGAATTAAGACACTTCAATCCAATCTAATAGTCAAGTGCGAGTTTGCGGTTACACTGCGGAACAAGAACAGGAACAAAGAGCAAATTCCTGATGTTCGAAGGTAAAATGGATTCCCCATCACTGTGCAAGAGGGCCGCACTACTCGAACGTGGGTCGGGGGATGCTCAAGATCGAACCAGAGGGGATGCTGAGAGAGACAAATCGGCGCGAGCTCAGGATAAAAACAGTGAAGCCAGCAGTAGACAGCCTGGAAGCACTCCTCGAAGAATACAGCGAAGTATTTGAAGGAATCGGATGCTTCAGAGACAGAAACACAGGAGAGGAGATAGAGGTGAAGCTTGAAATAGACCCGGAAGCAGTACCCACAGCACACAAACCACGACATGAAGCAGCCACTTAGAAAATGGCTTGAACAAGGAGTTGAGGAGGATATCTTCGAGAAGGTCCCAGATAGAGAACCAATCACGTGGTGCTCACCATTAGTCGTACAACCCAAACCGAAGTACACAAACGTGGAGAAACTTGAACCCCAGATGATAAGAGCAAGCATACTAAGATATGAGAATTCCAAATAAATCTATGAAACGCAGCCCAATCATGTGTCCATTCACCTACAGTCGAGGACTTCATTTACCAGCTTCACGACTGTAAGATATTTACAAAGTTGGATCTCCGACAGGGGTATACCACCAACTGACACTGGATCCTGAGACAAGACAGGTAGCAACGTTCAGCACACCATGGGGGAACTACCGATCTAGAAGACTGGTATTTGAAGCAAAGTCATCACAGGACGTTTTCGATGAAGCGATGTTCAGAGTATTCGGAGACATACCCGATTGCCTTAACCAGAGAGATGATTCCTTCTAGGAGGAAGGGCCGAAGCAGAACCGAGACAGATAAGTATTGAGAACAGTACTCCAGCGAAGGAGCTATAGGTGTAGAATACCTGAGAGTAATGTTCCGAAGCAGTCCCGGGGCAGTTTCCTTGGGATGCGGGCTGGCTACCGGCCTGGACAACTTCATCAACAACTACGCAGCCATCGCAGTACCACTCCATCGAGTAACAAGAAAAGATACAAAAGGAAAGAAAGAACAACAAGCATTCGAGAAGATGAAAGACGGCATCTCAGACGAAAAGACCATGGCTTACTTCAACCCCGGAAAGCCAATCATCTTGCGAACTGAGGCGAGCTGTAATGAGGGATTATCCGCAGCCTTACTCCAGCAGACGGACAAGGGAATACAACCGATACACTTCATAAACCGAACGATGACGGAAGCTGAGAGAAGATACAGCCAGTGCGAGAAGGACGCCGCCTTAGCCATCAAGTGGGTGAAGGAGAGAATAAGGAACTATCTACTTGGAGCACCAAAATTTAAACAAACCCTTATTAAACAAAGCGAAGAAAAATTGCCGCCCAGGATAGAGAAGTGAGTGATGGAGATACAATATATGTTTATTATGAGCTGATATACGAACCGGGCAAGGACGAGGCAGATCCTATAGGCTACCTTTCCAGACATCAACTATCTGAGACGGGAGATGATCACAGGGAGAAAATTGTCAAATGGACAGTGGATGCAGAACACGCTATAGTCATTGAACGAATTAGAGAGGAAACCCAGAAGGACAACACAATGCAGAGGCTAGCAAGAAGAATAGCAAAGGGGGACTGGGAGGAAGTATAGAAGAGACCGAGACATAGAGCCATACCAGCATTTGAAACAGGAACTATCAAGGCCAACGATTAGTGCTACCAGAGGCGCTACAGAGAAAAGTGGTCAAATAACTAGGGCACAGTCTAGGACACCTTGGTAAAACGAAGAAGAAGTAGATGCTGAGAGAGAAGTACTGGTTCCCATTTATAAACAGCATGCATGATTGACACGGCAATCGATCAGTGCGGCCCAGAAGACTGGAGAGTGACAACGGACCACCATTTAACTCGAAGGAATTTACGAAATTTGCAAACCAAGAGGGCTTCCAACACCACAGAATAACCCTACTACATCCCAGACCGAATGGTGAAGCCGACAGATTTATGCAGATGCTGAATAAAACAGAGCAGATAGCCAACCTACAGGGCAAAGATCGCTATAAGAGAGACGAAATGCCATACAGACTGGGCGCAGTGAATTGATGTACATATCAAAACATATCAATTGCTTTTTTGCGTACTTTGTTAAAAAAATAAGTTACATTTGTCGCTTGTTGCGTTCGACGAAGGAGAACGCATACTAATCTTGCAGTGGACTCCCTGTGGTCATGTGTGGGCTACCTGTGCTTCCCCAGGCGAAAGAAATCGAGATTCGTGTCCGTGTGTTTGTACTTTTTAGAATAAATTATCTCGGCCGGGGAACTGGTAACCACACGTACACGATGCGAGCGGCCATTTTGGTGAATGCCACATGGCTTCTGTTTTGTTTCGCGATCGGTTAGTTACTTGCCTTATTTTCCGACAATGCAATAGTCAGGGAGCAAATGTACTCCCGTGTGCATTCCGTGCTGAAAGCAAGCCACCACTGTAGAAGTGTTCTCTAGGGTCCCCTAAACATGAAAAATTTTGGTGACACTTTTGCAACTTGCTAGGACGGGATTTATGGGACGTCTAAAATGTGACGTATCAATCCCGGCATGGAAACGAGGCTAAAATAGAAAATCCCTAATAACTTCCGCAAACATGCACCGAAAACCACCAAACCTGGCTAGATTATAGTTAAAGCTGATCTCAACACGTTCGGTCAGTTTGTATGGTCACGTGACTGTGTTAACATGAAAACGAGGCTTAAATCAGAAATTAAGTATAACGTTTATAGGAATTTGCCGTTATTGAGTTCAAACTTGGGTGGATATTGTACATGGTTGCCAAGAATAATTTGTCGGGTCAAAGTGAGTCAAACGACAACATAGACATGGAAACGAGGCTCTAATGAAGGTCAAACATTTTGATTAAAAGCGCTTTAATCTGTAATATAGGTTGAATATAATTACTCTGAAAGTCTTTGTATACTCCATTTAAGCAATATAACATGGACAGTCTTCACGTACACATGTGGGTTGCCTACCTTGGCATAACATACTATATTATGTAAATTCTATATACTGAGTAACAGGGCAATATTCCTATACCGTATCTTCGAAGACATACTTTTTACAGTTTATTTACAGTTTAGTTCTTGACGCGTTTACAATCCATGCAGGCTATGAAATAGAAGTCCTGTATTAATCCGACTCATCGTATTCTATGTCGCTCTCGTCCCCATCACTCTGGTCAGTGTCATCTTGTTGGTTCTCGCAATCACCATCATCAGAGCAGCTGCACAGGTCTGTACAGAAAAGTCCAGCTTTGCGGCACTGACATCTGTTCGTTGAACATCGTTGCTTTGCACACTTGCATTTCACGAGTTGGATGATAGCTTCAGGAGCTGGAGCTAGAGTGGTCATGACAGGCACCCATTCCTCGTTCTCCATTACCCAACCATAAGAACTCGGCGATGGAATCACTGGATTCGCGATGTTATCCTTGTTCCACACCATCAAGTTGAAATGTGCGCGCAGTGTAGCCTGGACCAATGCGGCATGGGTAGGTGGAAGTCTGTCGGACTGTGCTTGCTTCCTTCTAAAGAGGAACCACCTGAGCTCTTTGACAGTTGCTATGTCGGTCTTCGGGAGATATAGCTGACATACAAATCGTTCAATTTCTCTCTGAATGTCGTCACTCGGCTGTTCCACTTGCCCAAGTTGACCAAGTGCGTCGATAATCGATTCGTCTGCGTCAAGGAACACCTTCCAGCAAGCAACCTTCCCCTTCCCTGAAAAGCTTCCAGTATTGTCAGCGCCTGTGATGGCGTGAAATGCTGGTAGAGCGGCTGTTTTGGCAGGGCCAAGTGAGTCGACGATTGGCTGTAGCTTGATGGTTCGGTGATTTGCGCCTTTGCCCGTGACAAATGAGGTATTGGTGCACATCTCAGGGTATCTCCGTATTGCCAGTACAAGGACATCGGTGTCAGGTGAATGGATAGACAAGTCAGTGGCACCATCATAAGTAGCATCGAGCGCATGTAGTATCATCTTCGTATCTGCTTCTTCGTGGTTACTCTGAAGATGGTTCATATCCTTGTACGTTGCTTCGCATTTCGTCCCCCATGCCACGACGAACTTCCTACCAGTGGCCTCGGCACGCTGTTTAGCTTTCTTTGCTAGAAATACAGTTAGTTCTGCTTTCGTATGCGTATGTGACAGTAGCTTCTTCAATGGCACCTTGCTAATATGCGTTGAGTCGGTAATGCGATAATACACAGGGGCTCCTGATCCTTGTCTCTTGGTTCGTGTAGCAGCTTTCAGGGATGATGTTATATCATATCGATCGAAGACCAGACGGATTTCCTGGTTACCATTAAACTTGCTAAATAGCCGATCGTTGAAATGTTCTGCAAGCTGCTCGCAGTTCTTTATCCACTCTGGCTTGTCTAAGGCCTGCACCTCTGCCATCCCATCTACCACAGCAACCTTGACCTCAACATCTGTAGAGTCGGTAATAGAAGCAGGGTCAACAGTTGACTCGCCCTTTGACAGCTTTTCCAAGATATGCATGAGCGCACTTTTAAACGAGCAGTGCAGCATGGTGCCATCAGCCGCAAACAGAGATCTTGGAACAACGGCGAACTCGTAGACTCCTACTGCTTCCTTTATATCTACTTCTGGTCGGCTCTTACAAACCATCATAAGACGTGCAAAAAGTAACCTGTCTTCTCTGAGCTCTACAACTTTATCGGCTACTTTCACCTTCACGATCTTAGCACTACTCTTCCAGGTCAGGAGTTTTCGCTTCTTCATGGTCGACCAGAGGTTCACCTTCCCGGATTTGAGGCGGTCGTCGACAAACGTGTCAAAGAGCTTTCTTCCAATCTCACTTTGCTGACACAAGTCATTCTTGGTCTCCTCTGACACGACTACTTTGGTGACTAGATTGTAGAGATCAGTGTTTGGTGTTGAATCATCGCTTTTCTTTAAAGGATTGGTAAAGTTCACAATTGTCGTCCTCAATTGCTGTACACATTTCTCTTCGCGGGTTTCGATAGCTGTAGAAAGGCAGTGGTGTTTCCCTGGAGTGTCAAGACCAATACCTGCCATGGATTTAGCTTCTTCGGCCAATCTCGCCATCTCTGGTGCAATCAGGAAGAACTTAGCTCTTGCGCTTTCATTCAGTGTGATGCCGACAAGTCCCCCAGCTACCTTCATGGAGCGATTGATGTTTTCCAAGGCGTGGTCTGCTCCCACTGAACAGAATGGCACTTCCTCGTTCTTGTTTACTACCCAGTTGCCATGGATAAACTCGTCATATATCTTAGGGGCAGAAGCTTGAAGGGAAGACATCTCAGCAAGGTAGACGGGAATCATTCGTGCGTAATTAAGCCGATCGTGCACAAAGAAGTACTTTGTGAAGACTTCTAGTGTGTTGAGGTGTAGTTTCCAGTCCCCTGTGCGAACAGATCTGATGAACGCAAACATCTCCATCACCATGCGCATGTAGTGACGCATTACAACAAACAAAGGGTTACCAGCGTTTGCTTTGTCGAATTCTGACATCTTCTCAATGACCTTGAAGAGGCCGACTCCATTCACGAAACGTCGGTGAGCTCTCTCGATACTTGCAACCGTACCATCTCTGCAAGCTTCGCCAACTCCACTTGCCAACACCTCCAGGTCCTGTCGCATCTCTGGTAAGTACTCGAGAAACGCTTCCACGTACAGCTTAAACAAGGCTTGTAACGTGGTCATGTGTGCTCTCTCGCCCCTTTTGACATGGTTGCCATCGATAATCTGCTTTACCGTAGATGGTCCATAGAGGTCTGACTCGATCCAGCACATGTCGATCCCACTACTCTCGATATAAGCGCCGATTGTTCGCTGCATGCACATTACCAGATGCAGCTCACCAGGACGGAGGATGAGGTGGTTGAGGTCATTTCGAGCCATTTGGAGCTTCTTAGCAGGTACATACAACCCCATGTCTAATGATATCACTGTCTTCCTTCCGGGACCAAGTACCTTCAGAGTGATGTCTTGAGCCTGCATAAACACCGTCAATAATGTATTCCATTCATGTGCAGGATACGCCAATAAAGGTGGTGCGCCAACGCGTGTCACAGGCAGCACTTCACTGATTAGAGAATTATAACCTGACCACACTGGGACTTGTGATTGGTCATTCCCATTCTCGATTTGGCTCTCGTTGAGCGTGCGTGATATGAGCCAGGCGAAGTCGTCACGGCTCACTGTTATCGGTACATCAGCCAACAGATCATATGTGGGGTGTAGAGGGGTCGCATTTTTCGTGGACGGTACTGCGCACTCTCGTACAGATGAAAGAGAATCTGGTAGTTCTCTTACAGAGCGGCTGAAATCCTTAGATTCTTCTAACCTAGAGTAAGCAATAAAACAACAGCACTTGTAAAACATACGCTCTTATTGGCCAAGATTTGTGCTGTACGAGTACACATGCACATTAATTATTGCCCTGCTTCGTTTGACATCCGAATCCTCTTTGAAGCTCTCTCTTCTAGAGCTTATGATGAGCGCGCTACTAGCAAAAACGAAATAACAAAAAAAAAAACAGAATTTCGGTTCAATACGTGTTTGTAGACGTCATGTTGTCTATTGAAAGAGCAGCACATGCAAAGAAGAAAGTCTCTTAGTTAAACATAATCAAGTTCCATATTACCTTAGGACTGGAGGTTCGTCATTTGGGTCATTCCGTTGATAGATCGCCATCGCTGTACCATGTAGCGTGCGCTTTCCATCAGGTGTATCCTCGGCAAAATCTATGTTATCCACAGCGAAGAATACGTGCCTGCCTTTGACTACATCAGGGGGGAGGTACAGTCCGCCGTCATTTTCCATCCGTTGGAGGACACTCTTTTGGATCTGGGTTTCAATTCTGAGAAGGCGATTGTATTCCACGGCCATCCCAAAACCATTTAGGAGGTTCACAATTTCCTTACTTCTAATGGATTGGTGTACTGCCAGGCTCACTGCCAGCTGCTGAGGCATTTCCCGAGAAGTTTGGACAACTTTTGATTTCTTGTTGTTTATCTGGCGTTCAGTCATACACATCGAGACCGTACTCTGGGCCAGATGAAGAGCACGTTTATGAACTTTCGTGCACTTTTCTTCAACAGAAAGGGTGGTGTTTGGTCCTTGAATGATCCATCTGAAGAAGCAACGTAGTTCCTCAGGACAATGTTCCGGCTTTAATGTGTCGAGGGAGCCATCAAACGTCCATCTCTTTCCCTTATTTACCAGTTTTCTAAGGATTGATGCAGCATCATATAGGGTTTTCATGCTACCTAATAACATAAGAATTGGGTTTTTCACATGAGTGATTTATTCAAAACTGATATTCAGACCATCATCTTGCCTCTAGACTAAGATACCTGTTGGTGGCATTGCGAGATAGAGCATGATCACGTTTATGTTCTTACCTGTAGCGTTGTCGTTGTTTATGGATTCTGATAAGCGCATAGCGCTGTCTCTCGATTCCTTAATGCTTACTCTCTCTGACTCATTCACCCTTGATGGTTTGTGGAACTCCACTCCTGGGATCTCCCTTTGGATTAACTCTTTAATCAATCGTCGGCTCAATGGTTGCGTGGATACATTGTTTGCTTCGCATATGGCTTTAAAAGCATCATGGAGCTCAGACATGTTGACTACTTTCCCTCTATTTAGAGCAATCTCGGCCATCGTCAAGAACTCGATCTTCGCAGCTATAAGACAGGAATGTTCATTCTGCTCTTCGTTTGAAGGCGACTTTCTGAGGACTCCAGTGACATACTTTGCCCAGCAGTTCTTGTGGTACCGAATGTCGATGGCATGGGCATCTTGGCTATCCAATGCAGTTGACAGCTTAACAAGCAGCTTTTGGTCTCTTGATTTCTCAACAGCCGTCTTTAGAGAGGTTCCGGCAGAAGTAGTGGATACTTTATGAAGGGGCTGCTGATAACCTGCCTCACCATCGCAAAAGAAACAGTTATCCCTGTCAAAAGGGACGGTTTGTGATCTTGTCAGAAAACCGGCCTCATGCTGGATGCG
The DNA here is from genome assembly GCA_030867875.1 of Actinernus sp. WN-2022. NCBI lineage: Eukaryota > Metazoa > Cnidaria > Anthozoa > Actiniaria > Actinernidae > Actinernus > Actinernus sp. WN-2022. Next base: position 97,424,425 of record JAOWCC010000019.1, read on the forward strand.
ATCAGTTGACTTCCGTTTCGTTTTACTCGGCCCTGATGCCTCGCTTTCATACCTCTCCCTTGCTCTCTTAAGAGAACCCGTATGGGTAGTTTCTTGGTAGCATTTTATATGCCATTTTGCTTGTACTTGGAACGTTTCAAACTGTAGATCCTTCACGGCTGCCCATAGCTCTGTTAGCTTTACATCACCATACTTAGCTCTCTCTCTTATCGAACAATACAACTTCTCATGTGAATTTGTGTTTTCAACCAGATTTTCCTCAGATTCTTGACATATTATACAGCGATTAAAATCAAAATTAACGCTTCCATGTACCGCTAACCTTTCCATGACTCCGTCACAGTACAGCACTACATCAACCGTAAAGAAAGATGGCGGACCTCAAATTTGATTGAAAAAAACCCGCTGACCTAAAATACAGGCGTCTTTAGAGCCCAGACTCCTAAACGGTGAAAAACACACAGGAGGATTCTATAAATAAAACAAGAACTAAATACATTTGAACGAACACATTATTCAAAAAAAAAATTACATTTGCAATTTAGCCATTAATTCAATAGAAATCATTTTAATTAAGGCATTTTTCAAAGGCAATGATTACAGATCAAACCTGCCTGCCTCGTTTATATGCTGGTGATTCCATGTGAAAACTTCAACCTAACAAAAGTTATTGAATCATTCTTGGCATCCATGTAACTAATCCAGCCAAGTCTGAGGTATAGCGGCAAATCCGTATAAGATATAACTGAATTTCTTATTCAGCCTCGTTTTCATGTTAACACAGTCACGTGACCACACAAACTGCCAGAACGTGTTGAGATCACCTGTAACTATAATCTAGCCAGGTTTGGTGGTTTTCGGTGCATGTTTGCGGAAGTTATAAGGGATTTTCTATTTCAGCCTCGTTTCCATGCCGGGATTCATACGTCACATTTTAAACGCCCCATAAATCCCGTCCTAGCAAGTTGCAAAAGTGTCACCAAAATTTTTCATGTTCAGGGGACCCTAGAGAACACTTCTAGAGTGGTGGCTTGCTTTCAGCACGAAATGCACACGGGACTTTTTATTTTGACATATGCTCCCTGACTACAATGCAATGATGTTTCAAAGGTTCGCAAGTACAATTGAGCAAAGCCTGAGGAAAGTGTGTAGTACATCTGGAGGGCCTTGAACATTCAACTCGGCCATAATTATTTATTTATGCTGAACCCGAGTGAATGTGCGATCGAAAAATATGCGGCCTATTGGCTTGCTGTGCTGTTCGGTTTGCAAAACTGCAAATGGTCAAGGTGCTATGAATCATACCTGAAGGCTGAAGAGAAATACATGGATATGAATATTTCAGTGTGAGTTGTGAAGAAGCTTTTTAAATACTACACATGTGTGCATCGTGGTGGTTTTATCGTGGTTATACAAATTAACACTGCATTCAGGCTATAACCACACTGGATATGTCAAGGAACTTAAATATCAAAACAAGGTGAGCCCTAATATGATCAGAAATTATTCTGCAATAACAATGGACACTCAATATTCTGCAGCCAGCTTTGGTCTCATTTGAAGAATAATTTGAATCAGTCTTTATGTTCTACACTGGAGTGTAATCACTGACACTTAGTCAGTATTATGGAGACAGCCTTGGTCATGAAATATGGGATGCAGTTTATACACATCTGAATAGGGTTGATTGTGTTTTATACTAACTCCTATGTACTATTTAAAACATTAATTGGAGTGGTATTACAAATGTCGAGAAAACAATTGAAACCCGAGAGGCATTAGTTCTCATACAAAAAAAATATAAGTCGAACGCACTTTGATAATCTATGATTACTTCTAGTATACAAAATAATTGCGTTCGACGAAGGAGAACGCATACTAATCTTGCAGTGGACTCCCTGTGGTCATGTGTGGGCTACCTGTGCTTCCCCAGGCGAAAGAAATCGAGATTGTGTATGTCCTCGTGTATGTTTGTACTTTTTAGAATAAATTATCTCGGCCGGGGAACTGGTAACCACACGTACACGATGCGAGCGGCCATTTTGGTGAATGCGAGCATGGCTTCTGTTTCTGTTCGCGATCGGCAAGTTACCTGCCTTATTTTCCGACAATCCAATGCAATGATGTTTCAAAGGTTCGCAAGTACAATTGAGCAAAGCCTGAGGAAAGTGTGTAGTACATCTGGAGGACCTTGAACATTCAACTCGGCCATAATTATTTATTTATGCTGAACCGGAGTGAATGACAGTGTGATCGAAAAATATGTTGGCTTGCTCGCTGTATTGAATTGTGCTGTTCGGTTTGCCGATACCAAAACTGCAAATGGTCAAGATGCTATAAATCATACCTGAAGGCTGAAGAGAAATACATGGATATGAATATTTCAGTGTGAGTTGTGAAGAAGCTTTTTAAATACTACACATGTGTGCATCGTGGTGGTTTAAGTCAAACATGGTCTGTTTTGTTCGTTTTGTCGGCGCGATGACGACACCAGCGAAGTTGAACAGAGAACTGAGTCAAACAACTCACCCTAATTTGTAAACAACCGAGTGATTTCTGTTGGCTTGCTCGCTGTACTGGATTCTGCTTTTCGCTGTACATACAGATACCGAAACTACAAACAGTAAGATGAACTGGCTGAAGAGAAACAAGGTCTGAGTTTTCTAGATACCCGTAATCGGCGTATATTGTGTGAGTTGCGACACTGTGTACATCTTGGTTATACAAATTAACGGATTCAAATTAACACTACATTCAGACAGAGTTAATCTATACCGACACTTTGATATGCCAAGGAACTGGAATATCAACACAGTACAAGGTGAGGAAAATTTAAAGTACTGACTTCATTGCTGTGTTCAATTAATCTACACTAAATTTCTAACCGACCTGAAACAAGGCTGATCAAAGCGATCAAATACCAACATTGACCATAAATTATTCTGGAACTAACAATGGCGCTCAATATTCTGCAGCCAACCTTGTTCTCACTTGAAAAATACCCGGGAAGGCATAATGTGAATGATCTGAATCGAAGGAACTGCATGGGCTGTACTTTATACACATGCACATATAGTTTATGTTCTAGGAACTGCAATTCAGTTTATACACATCTGAATAGTAATATTTATTTATACATACTTTATATGAATCCCTTTATATATCCTGTAATATACTGTATTTTATATATCCTGTAATATAGTGTCCCCAATTAGCTTTACAGCTAAATACTATTGACACTCAAATAAAGTTCATGTATGCATGTATGTAGCTATAGCCTGGGTTGATTTGTGTTCTACACTAACTTCAATTATTGCTTTACACACAGCAAAATGTGCTACTAATTCTCAAATCAATGCCATAACCATATAAAACACACATGTATACATATAGCCCCATAAGCATCACATCCAATGATTTAATGTTACACAAAGATAATTACAGTTTTATACCCAGATGCATCCCCTTGTATATTAACATATAAGTCAAGACATCAACATTTTCATGATTACGTACACCGTCCACATCATTGCTGTCAGCAGCAATTTTTCAGCTTCTCTGACTGTTACCACAGTGCTTTCTCTTTCAAAAAATATGTCGAACGCACTTTGATAATCTATGATTACTTCTAGTCCTACAGTAAAAAGGATTTAATAGTACCTTTTGGTATTTGGCTAGAGTTTGAGAGAATTTACTGAACCGTTTTTGTCGACACTCAGTGCTGAAATTTACATAATAAGGCATGCGGCAAGAAACTCTACTGTCCGAAAAAGTTTAAAATTGGTACTAATTCAAGCTTATTTATTTAATTAAAATAAATATACTATAGTTCTGAAATAGCATTCATGTTATTTTAAGGAAAATCGGATTTAAACTTCGCGAGATACGGTATAAAACATTCCGGCTGTAACTCAGTATATGTTTACAAACAAAAATGTCAGACACTTTTAGATTTTGTTACTATTATTTCAAGTAAAATCTAAATTCTTTACGGTGCGATTGCCAAAACATTAACATTTTTGTCTAGAAAACAACAGTTATAGTCTTTCTATAATGGCGATGAATATGAGAATGACTTGCATATCTATGGCACAAATAACATAAACAGAAATGTAAGGGTGAAATCAATGTTTGTTCTTCTCAATTGACCGATTTAGCTTGTACATTTGTTGTCCCAATTCAGGTCACCTGACTTTTCCCTTGAGTAATGTTTTTCGTTTTTCTGTATCTCAAGAGGAAATGTATTACTTTCTCTAATTGGAAAACAAAACACTGAATCCTCTGGAGAGCTGTCACAAGATCTGAATTGGGACAACAAATGTACAAGCTAAATCGGTCACGTCTATTCTAACTGCAAACAATAATCATTATAATGATTGAAAAACAGCGCTTACTGTAAGGATTTATTCAGATTAGTGGAGACTGGTTCTCAAGTCCCTCACGGGCGATTTATATAACAGTCCATATTTCTAAATAATAAAATTAAAAACGAACGAAAACAACCGATTCTCACTTTTTTGCTATTATGTTCAACCTATAGAACAAAGAAAACGGCATTTTTCAAAGATCGGTTTGTGACGCGATAGTACACCAATTCACTGCGCCCAGTCATACAAGATATGCTGACAGCAGATCGACACCACACCCTGCCACACCCTACCAAGCGATGAGAGGAGCAACCATTAGTACTAAGCTGGACCATGTAAACCCAGAGATTCAGGATACAGTATGAAGATGACAGCATTGACCAGAAAGATGCAGAGTAGAAAGAGAGAATGTAGCGAAAGAGGGAAGGAAGACAGACGAAAGAAGAAAGACTATTACTAGGCGACTACGTATTGGTCAAGCAACCAAAGAGGACCAAATGAAACACTCCATACGAGTCAGTATTCTACATTGTCAACAACATCCAAGGTCTCCAGATAACAGCCAGACGGGAGAACAGTTTGTCGTGATGCGAGCCAGTTCAAACTAGTGAATGCACTCATTCACGGCACAGATGAAAAGGATATTAATTATAATTAGTCCATGTGTCTAATAAATTAATCTACTGAAGAGAGAAGAGAGACGCAGACCAAACTATCTTAAAGACTATGTTGAGAAATGATGCATGTAGATGAGTTACGCCACTTGTGTTTTATTAGTTTCAATAGTTTTATTGACCGGCAGTCATGAACAATATTACAGCAATGTTATTTTTGTTAAAGCTTTATGTATATTAGGAGTAGTGTAGTATAGTATCCACGATCCGCCATCTTGTCATACAATGCTCATTTGCATATGTTGTACCACGTGACATTGCGCCCGGGTAGATATACACACATTTCCATGTTCAAATACATAAAATATATATATTATTTTAGTACGGGGAAAAAAAATCCAGAAGTGCCTCAAATAAAAAACGAACACATCAGTGATGAAGATAAACAGCTTCACAACACACAGGTAAGATTTCATAACTATATTTATTAACAACTTTTAAGTACAATTTCAGATTTTTCTAAAAATTCACATACAATCCCGTTTAAAAATCATTAGCTTGGGCTGCCTGTGACAGCTAGTGCCTAGTTCTCTTCCGCGTATTATTGGCGGTTGGATTTATCCACTTTGGCACGTCACGGAGGAAAATGGCTTCTTCTGGCGAGACTTTGGTGAACTTAATAGTGGCTGATAGCTCTGCAAATAGAGATGTCTTCATTTGGTTGGCACAGATGGACTGGAAAGTTATCACTGCGTATGCTGATGGGGATAAATTGTAAAATCCATGCGATTTTCGTGAAATAATCGACCCAAACGTGAGTGGCTTTCAACCCGAAATTTGGAGTTCGTTTACTATGCAGGTAAGGGATTTACAATTCGCCCAAATTCTCTGAAACTGCATACAAACATAACCAATACACAGATCATATACACCAGGTAAGTTTTATGAATTCTATTACAGTATATTTATCGAAAAGCTAGATTTAAATATTCCCATACGAACGGCCCTTATAACTGATTGACACAGAGCGTGGGCTTTCTGTGGTCATGGCGTGACGTACGGTAACCACAGGTACCCCAAGCTCCCTATATGTATATAGATTTCACTCCCGGACGTGTTTGATCGTTTGCATTGACGTCACAAAAAAATTTGCCTCAAGAAAACACTTATATTAGTAAAATATGTTTAATGCTGTGTATAGATCAGATAAAAATATAGAAATGACCGAAATTTTGGAGCAATAGAGTACTTCGTAACCGAGCTGTCGGACAAATAATATTCGAACAATTTAGTGTATTAATTAGTATGCGGCGGCCATGTTGGTGTACAGCTTCGGTACACCAAGATGGCGGCCAAAAACGTACTCTACAAATAAAGCTGTTTTCCCATCAATATGATTAGCATTCACTTCAAAACACTTTAGATTAAAGGTTTATCAAGTCTAAAATTTGAAAATTGGCCGAAATATATGGATTTCCTTGACATTTAGGAAACATGCTGACCTGGGCTGTGACAAAATTCAGCAGCCCTTCACCTCTCAAAACCTTGCATTTTATTGGACTGCACTGACAAAGAATTGCATTGTTTTAGGGTTAGGGTTTGTATTGTTTCAGGGTTAGACATTGTTTGGATAGCCAGTACTATTCCACGTTCCGAGGAGGTGAAGGCCGCCCCACAAAATTCAAAGTACTGTAACTCAAAAACAAATCACCGTATCGACGTACATTTTTCGAAGAATACTGAGAATACCGATATCTAAATCATATTAAAAAAAACAGCTTCATATATCTCATAGTTTAGATTTTAGAATTTTGATCAACCTCGTGACCAGGGTCTTCTTGGTCAGATCCAAGATGGCGGATACTCCGAGAGAAGACCCTGGTAAACGCTGAACTATGACGTATTCTGATTGGCTCTTCGGTTATAACGCAAAGGTTGTTCTAACGATGCTTTTTATTGGCCAAACGGGCTGAGACCACGGAGATGATTCGTATATAGTTTAATTTTCTTAAATTTTATCAATAAAACGATTTTAAATAACCTTAAAACGGTAGTATCGTCGTGTACCGTTTAACCAACTGCGTCATAAAATTCCCTTTGTTACCCACGTTCGCTATGAATAATTTTAGACTCAGAAATTTTATACGAACATCCGAATCGATACTTAGAAATTTTAGAAGGATTTACGTTATCCTCACTATAAAAAAAACCCCGCCTGAACCGGGATTCGAACTCGGGCCGGTTAAGAATCAATGCAATGGCTTACCCACCACCAACACAAACCCTAACCATTAGACCACGAGAGAATTCGCTGATTGCAGTCGTTTTTTTACCAGATGTATATCAACTGTCATTAGCATGTTCATAAAATATTCGTTCTATTATTGTATAATATATACTATAATAGTGGTACGACAACCCTCCGAGCGCGCGAGGTGTGATTCCCCACGGATCTCAACGGTACACGACGATACTACCCTTAAAACACGTTGTGTAGGTAGAGCAATAGATGAAGTGTATTACTGGGTAGTTTTCTGGTAAGTTTAATCAGTGGGAATGCCAGGCGAAGCAGTTTAACTTGAGCATGTGCTATCGATCGCTTCGCTTCAACGCTAACGGAAAATGAACGGCTTTTTAGGATTCTCTTCTAGCTTAGATACATCCTGGTAGCTTTGTGATACCCTTCCACTGTTTCTTTATCCAAGTAAACTCCATTTCGAGCCGTTTAGTAGACCTGTTTTCACTACATCGTACGCTGCGTGGAAATAACGTTAATCGCATCTCGCTCACTCCAGATTGGGATACCTATGGTTTGTAGGCACCGGCACGTATGTTAAACATTTCCCAACCTCGTTCCCAGGGTCTTCTCGGTCAGATCCAAGATGGCGGCAACCAGAGAGAAGACCCTGGTAAACGTTGAACTGTCACGTATTCTGATTGGCTCTTCGATTATGGCGCAAGCTTGTTCCAACAATGCTTTTTATTGGCCAAACGGACTGAGTTCAGAGAGATGAACTTGTATATAGTTTAGATTGCTCAAATTTTATCAATAAAACGATTTTAAATAACCTTAAAACACGTTGTGTAGATAGAGCAATAGATGAAGTGCATTACTGGGTAGTTTTCTGGTAAGTTTCAACAGTGGGAAAGCCAGGAGAAGCCGTTAAACCTGAACATGTGCTATCGATCGCTTCGCTTCCAACGCTAACGGAAAATAAACGGCTTTTTAGGATTCTCTTCTAGCTTAGATGCATCCTGGTAGCATTGTGATGCCCTTCCACTGTTTCTTTATCCAAGTAAACTCCATTTCGAGCCTTTTAGTAGACCTGATTTCACTGCATCGTTCGGCGCGTGGAAAACCGTTAATCGCTTCACGCTCACTCCGGATTGGGATACCTATGGTTTGTACACGTCATGACATATTCCCATATTTAGCTTGGCCGCCATCTTAGATCGCCTAATCACGTGACAAAATACTCCCAAAATCTGGGAGTATTTGATCACGTGATCCAGCCTTTACCAGGGTCCGTTCTCTCTGGTAGCCGCCATCTTGGATCTGACCGAGAAGACCTGATCCAGAGTGCTAACTCAACCCTCCCCCCTCAGTTCAAATTTGGCTAACCCCACACAGCGGTCAAACGTTTGCGCATGCGTCAAAAGTCTTGTAACAGCAACAACAGCTTCTTCTGCAGGGTTTCCAATGAAATCAGTTCTAATTTCGGAGCTTGAAAAAGCCACTGTAAGAGAGCTAGAGGACATCATTAAGTTTGAGGACGGCTGAAAAGTACTTGGCTTGCCTTTAGTAGGCTTTGTGAGAGGATTTCACAGGGTTTTCCTGTTGTATTTGTGCTTTGAGACACATACAATAATTATTCAATGAAATCCTTGAAATTCTGCAGTTGGTAAGCTTTTTCCCTGCTCAACCTCGGGGTAAAAGACTTATAACAAAAACTTACAGGAGTGCCTGTTATAGCTCTTGCTTTGAAGTCATTCACTCCTTGAAGTAATATCGCAACATCGTATTTCCAGCATGTCTAGATTTGATGCAATATTTTTTGCCAGGTACATGCTTCATATTGGCTACTCTGGTTTCCAGATGCCCGAAGAAGTAAGAAAGGCCTGAAGAAGTAAAATAGAGAAGAAGAGGAAGAGAGAGAGAAAAAAGAAGGGCCTCTGGTCAAATCCGTCGAGAATCTCACTTCAATGCAGAAGCTAGGTTCAGACTTGAACCTCGTCTCCGATTGGCTTATCTACTCATTACCAAGCGCGACCGTGAGTGCTTGATACAACAGCAGTTGTCATTGGCCTACCACTCAAACCGGTTTTACTTCCAACCGCGACTGGCGAAAGAGATGCACAAAGTGAAAATCAAGAGTTTTAGAGTATTTTTGGGGACGCTGTGAAGTTTACGTTGGCTTCAAAGTTTCCGGAGATTACTAAATTGAAGACAAAACAAGATGAGGCACTGTACGAGTTTATAAAACGTAAAGACGTCTTCGCTGTGCTTCCGACAGGATGCGGCAAGTCGCCGATATTTCAAGTCGTCCCCGTGAAGTTTTTTGTTACCGTTACGACCAAAAACGGTCTACAGCACGACAGCAAATTCTAGCACGAGGCACTTTCTTCACTGTCCAGAGTAGCCATATAAAGAACCACATACAGTTATCATTTCATGCTTCACAGCGCCACGTGCAATTGTTCGTGTGTGAAATCAAAACATTGGTCGTCACAGTTTGACGGGTTATAGGCCGCAAAACCGGTTTGACTCGCCTCGATTTCAAACTAAACGCATGGAAGTGAGTTTACCAACGGATTTGACCAGAGATTCTCTCTCCCTCTCGTCGCTTCGCGCCTTAACCTCTTAGAACCTCTGGCATCCAGGGTACATATTGGCCGGTTACGGCCGGTTCGGGAGTGAAAGGGTTAAATTTGTTTGTATTTAAAAAAAAGAAAGACTCAATAAAGACTCTAGGGAGTGGAAAAAGTGAAACCATAATTCATAAAATCCTTCAAATAGCCTTTAGACTCCCAAAAGCAATAGAGGTGATAAAGGAAAACAGATTTTGATAAAAAGGTGAGTCTTTATTTCATATTTATCGATTTTAAAATTTACAAACAAATTTAAGTCAAGTTTATATATATGTATATATGGAGCTTGGGGTACCCGTGCAGTAACCAGTTCGTACAATGCAAAGCCCAGTCCAAGAAAATGTTTCGTATTTCATCCAGAACCAAACCATTATTTTTCATTAATTTCTATTTTCTTGCGGAACTTCTTCACCAGTCAGGTGAAGTGCGCCCAATGAGTCTTACTATAGCTCTGTGTAAGTGGAAACAGGCATTTAAAGCTTCAGCTCTGATGTATTAATTAAAACAGCTATCAATGAATTTTGCTGTAAGACTAGCAGTTCAGTCTACAGTCAAGGTTCATGGTTGTGCATAATAGGCTATTTTCAGATCGATATGCCACATATATATTAAATTTATTCTTTAGTGAAGTATGGAATTCCTTCCTTAGGTTTTCATATTTCTTGCACTTCAGTCAAGACAAAGTGGGTTTCATCCTCAATGTCCGAGAGGCCGAAAATGGCATAATCTTTCCTCGGTGCGTTTGTGGTCTTGCATACCTTCCTTTTTCAATCTCTAGTTTGTGGTTGCTTATTCTTAGCTTTGTTAGTGCTATTCTATGTTTCACATTGGATACTTCCGTTAAGTAACTTTCGAGTTCATAGGATTTCTTGAATATTCGGCTGTATGTTCTTAATTTATTTCGCTGATTTGTATTACTTCTCGAGTCGTTATGGATCTCGCTGTACCAGTTTTGGTATTCAACGTCTCATAGCCTTTGTCAGTTTAATTTGCTATTGAGTGCTGTGTAATTTCTTATATTATTCTGGCCTATCCACAGATCGTCAAAGCCGAGGTGACATATTTTGCTTCTTATTTTTTTGTACCAGACCCACAGGCTTCCCAGACTCGAGGTATATTTCCCGCTTATTAGTCTATTGGGTTACCTGTGGTTTATCGATTAGTTTCATAACGATCTCAGAAGAGTTTAAATAATTGCTTAGTGTGAATTCCCTTTTCCGATTCCTACGAAACAAATCTTCAGTATTAAAAGATTGATACTTAATGAAGTTGTGTGAGTGTGGTCTTTTGACAATTTGGGGCCTTCTAAATCAGTTTATTAGGATTCGAAATTTTGACCGTTGGCCGCGGCTCTAAAAAAATCTACAAGGTAGGCAACTCGACCTCGCCAAAGCACAGACTTACCTCAAAGATCACCCAAAATCGGCACTTTTCTTCGTCGCTCGCTATTCAGATTTCGGCACAGGAGGGAATAGTTATCAAGCAACATCTAACCAGAGTTTTAGGAAAATCCATCAAATTTATCACCGCCAAACGGCCTCCTCAAGACCCAAAAAGTGCGACCTTCCAATGATCTGTAAGAACCAGACCGACCAAAGCGGTCCAAAATTTTCCCACCCCTACCCAAAACGATGCAAATCGCCTTTTTCATGGGGGGACCCCCAAGCGTGAAATTATACTTCCGTTCGAGGAACGGAAACAAATATATCGCCAATCAGAGGACCAAGATAGTGGGCCGGGGTCTTCACCGAGTGTTTTGACAGTTCCACGTGAGAAATTTTGGCGAGTTCCAAATTTATAATTAGTCAGTAACCGCCAGTTTCGTTAAAAGCCTAGTAATGGTCCTCTGATTGGCGATATATTTGTTTCCGTTCCTCGAACGGAAGTATAATTTCACGCTTGGGGATTCCCCCATGAAAAAAGGCGATTTGCATCGTTTTGGGTAGGGGCGGGAAAAAACTTTGGACCGCTTTGGTCGGTCTGGTTCTTACAGATCATTGGAAGGTCTCGCTTTTTGGGTCTTGAGGAGGCCGTTTGGCGGTGATAAATTTGATGGATTTTCCTAAAACTCTGGTCAGATGTTGCTTGATAACTATTTCCTCCTGTGCCGAAAGTTGAATAGCGAGCGACGAAGAAAAGTGCCGATTTTTGGGTGATCTTTGAGGTAAGTCTGTGCTTTGGCGAGGTCGAGTTGCCTACCTTGTAGAATTTTTTAGAGCCGCGGCCAACGGTCAAAATTTCGAATCCTAATAAACTGCTTTAGAAGGCCCCAAATCGCTAAAAGACCACTCACACAACTTCATTAAGTATCAATCTTTTAATACTGAAGATTTGTTTCGTAGGAATCGGAAAAAAGAATTCACACCGAGCAATTATATAAACTCTTCTGAGATCGCTATGAAACTAATCGATAAACCACAGGTAACCCAATAGACTAAAAAGCGGGGAATATACGTCGAATCTGGGAAGCCTGTGCCAGACCATGGGCTTAAGAAGTGAGTCTGGAGTCAGCGTAGGCCTCGGACGCCAATTTTATCAGTTATCAGCATTTTCCAGTTTATAGCCAATATTTAATGCTTCGGAATATCGCTTCGACTTTTAGTGGGAGTCTGCCTAATTCTTAACGACACGCATTATTTGTAGCATTCCTATTTACTCCTAGAAGCGATTTGCAAAACTTAACTTGACCTGACTATTTGATATCTGGCGATAAGGCCCTTACAGTCGACTTCCAGCACAGAGCCCGACTAATTGGTTGAATAAGAGAATCAAAATAATTTCAATATAAGCTATAAGCTTTAGGTCAGTTTGGGTCAGTTTTAAAGTGGTCACCCACCCCCTCCTCTCGCGCACGATCATCTCACCACAGCAAGTTCAACTCCAGCCTGGAATCGAGGCGCTTGATCACGTGAACACTTAAAAATTTGTACCAATGCCTTCCTGAACTCCTTGATTCTGATGACATAAATCACGGGGTTGATAAACGAATTCGTGCACTGTAGTAACAGTATACCAAGCTGGACGTGCAAATCCGTGGAAGTTATAAACGTTGTTACTACCTGTAGTACGGCGAACGGTATCCAAGTTAGAAGCGATGCCATGGTAGCTATAAAGAGCGTTTTAGCTAGCTCGTGTTGGCGCTGTAGAGCTCTTTGAATCATTGCCCGTTCGACATTGTCGGCGTTGTGTTGACGCAGCTCGTGGCTGACCTTTACGAATACCGTTACATAGGAGACGCATATGATAACGCTTGAAATCACCAAAAAACCCACCAAGACGTATACAATTTGAGATCGGTCATATGATGTGAGAAAGTAGATCATGCCTCCCGAGGTTAATGCCAAACTCCATGTTATTAAAATTGGTAGAATATACGCTCGTTTTCTTGCCTTGTGATGTTGAAAGGGAAACACCGTCGCATGCATGCGTTCTAAAGCAACCAGAACCAAGCTAAAGAGAGACGCCATACTCGTGAACACGTAAACAGCTTCTACAGCATGGACATTGCTACGGCGTCCTTTTAATATAGCAGGCAATATACTCAGAAATTGCACGTATATTGGCATCGTTGTAGCTCCAAACAGAAGATCTGCAATGGCTAGATTAACAAGGCAGAGCATACTTCGTCGGCGTAGATTGCGGTTGCTCGTACAAGTCACGATTGTGAGTAGGTTGAACGCCACAATGAGAATACCTTCGACAGCAAAGGCGGTGCTCCACAATATACTAGACGTACGGGAGAAATTCGGCTGATTCCCTGCCATTTACTCGACTATTCCTTGATAGCTTCTCAGATGTAAAGCTTATCTGTTAATAAACGGAGCTTATTAGTGACAGCTTATAGCATTGCAGTAAAAGAGCAAAACAGAAGTAAGGAATATCTTCAATGACTTACGCGTCAGATTTTAACGCGTTTGACACATCCAGGCAAGAACACTTTTACAAAATTGTCTTCGTAAACTCACACATATATATATTTATATACTTGATGAGCCTTGTATTAGGGATGAATGATGTCAACGATAATCGGCACTAAGCTAAACATTAGCTGATTAGGGCGCGGTCAATTGACCTTGTTCCGGAGTATATCAAAATACTCATGGATCGCATGTCATCTTATATTCTGGAGTATTCTGCCGATAAACCAGCCAGTCCGAGCAGATTAACGGAAGCTCGCTATTACGTATTTACGGAATAGGACTCGGGGTTAATCGATTTATAATGGTACGAAGTCTTTTTCCAAGTATTCAGTTCTAGATCCTATTCCGGAATAATTCAAATAAGGGCAATCGAACGAGGCCCGAGACTATCACTGTCAAATATAAATTCCTCATACCTTCACGGAACGCGAAACTTACTTCGCCTTTATGCCCGGAAGACGGCAGTAGTTTCCTTATGAACAATTCAAGTATATCCATCCGACAGTACGAGAAAATACATCGATCGGGTATGATACATGAGATGTGCTGATATCAACTGAAGCGGATGTAAAGGGCCGGTGATACGCAATTCCGCCCGACACTTATTTTCAACGATTTTCATATGAACTGACGAACATCGCGCATAGGGTTGTCCACAAGTTGCTCGAAATTTCTTAAAAAGTTGCTCGAGATTTCTCAAAAAGTTGCTCAAAAGTTGCTCAAAAAATCCAGAAAGTTGCTTTTTAGTAAGGAAGTTGCTTTTTTCCGTCATTTGGTCTAAAGTGAAATATGCTAAGATTGCCCTATAAGAGTAAGATTTCTAAGCATTTTCATGTCATTTTACTGCAACCGGAGTTACTAGCCTTTATTAAAACATTTTCAAGGCAGTGAAAAAATCTAAAGTTTATCAATGTGTAAAGAGTTTTATCAAACTTATAAACAGATAACATGTATTTGAGTGTCACTAGTAAAATAATAATTTCTTATGAATGTTTCTCCTTTATGCACTTTCTATACAACATCATGCTGCTACCTTCGATCACCTTGTTCTTCTGACTCATTGCCAGTGGAGCATGACAAATCGTCCGCCATTTTGAATATTCTTTAAAATAAACGCTGACCCGCCCAGATCGCATTGACAACTAACCACAGGAAGACCAAACTGCTCCAACAGTAAGTCCTGTATGACCCTTTTATACAGGAAATTTCCAAAGTATCTAAATAAGCATTGTGGAACATGACAGTAAGACCAATTTAAACACTAAAAGCTGCTCCAATTTCTCAGTATGAGTAGAAATTCCTCAGAATGCAAAAAGTTGCTCGAAGCGAAAAAAGTTGCTCGAAGTGAAAAAAGTTGCTCGAAATGTGAAAAGTTGCCAAAAAGTTGCCGAGCAACTTGTGGACAGCCCTAATCGCGCACATATTGGATGATTAAAATCAAAGCAAATATGTATAAATGACTTACAAACTGTGTATAGACATAGCCCTCAGGGAAAATATTCATTTCAATCGGTTTCAATCAAGCATTCAACTGTTTGTCACAATTGAGAGCCACCAATCCATACATGCGCAACATCATGACATGACGACCCCTTTCACCTTCGCAGTCGTTATAATGCACAGGATGGCATCATAGGAACATTTGTTTGTTGTAATATTACCGCTGTTCTGTAACTGATAAGAGCCCGCTCTACGAAGCCAACAGCGCGCGCAAGGCCCGACGCGCCGTGAGAGATAAAACTCTCTCTCTCGGAACTTCGTGCCTTTTGCGCGCTGTCGGCATGGCTTCGTATTGCTGGTTTGCACGTGACGTCATAGCCGCCATGTTGGTGTACCTTTAACAATAGATTATTCGTTAGCTTCTTTTGTTAGGTACACCAACATGGCCGCCATGCCCTTTGTCATTTGAATCTCTGGGGATTGAGTGAAATGCACTTATATATAATACGCAGTTACTACTCTGCTCCCTGTGTGAATGACGACCCAGTCTACGTGTCGGTCAGTTAATAGCAATTTAGCGGGCCGGATGTCTTTAAAGTGTCTATGAACCTAATTTTTTTATTTTAGATATCAATTCTACATCAAGTGAATAGTAAAATGGTACAATATATCTTGCTTTGAATGCTGTGCCGCTGAGTTAAAGAGATTTTAATATCGAAAATGCTAATTACAGACGTCAGGGGAGGCATCAATGCAGATACCTCCCCTGACGTCGTGTAATTAGCATTTTGGATATTAAAACCTCCTTTACTCAGCGGCACAGCATTCAAAGCAAATATATTTTACTATTCACTTGATTTAGAATTGATATCTAAAATAAATAAAAAATATTGTTCATAGGCACTTTAAGGCGCAATACACACAGTGCGGGATTGCCCCTTATGTCTGCCACACACTCCATGTCAGCCTGCTCGCTAGCGACCCTCATCTTGGTGGTTTATCGCTCATTTGTTTCGGATCATAGGATTCTCAGTTGAGTGAAAACAATTGGGATTTTCTATTGCTGGGAGGGGGAGGGAGGGAAAACTAGATGAGGATGCTTGGGATCCTCTTAGCTTGCTTCCTCCGCAGGCATCTCTGTATTATATTTCGGGCTTTTCGGGTAGGACCCAATCCCTCACTTCTGGGTTATTTATCACAGGAAGCCCACCCCGAGTTCGAGAAGAACCCAATCTCGTCCCCAGGGTCTTCTCGGTCAGATCCTAGGGAGAAACCCTGGGGGACGAGGTTGAGAAAAAGTCGAATTAACTCAGATACCTGCAGAGGCCGAGGAGTCCTATTGGCTTTACCAGACAATAACGTAATGAGCTCCTGGTTGTATTATTCCTGCTTGTTACCTTGTAGGTTGATAGTACTTAGTTCACAAATTTTGGGATCATAATTGCCCTATATCATTATGACGTCAAATCAAAACAATCTATTGTTTAAACGCTAAGGATCACGGTCGTGGGAGGGGGACAAAACAGCAACAACACAAAGGAAATCGCTGTCAAATGCATTTTGTAGAACATAGAATAGCGGTAACAGCCACCAAATACGGTAAATATTATGAGATAAACATTGATACAGCTGATATCTGGAAACCAGACAATTCGAAGTGAAATTTTCCTCAGCAGAGCAGATTTAGTTCAAAATTCTATTGTTCATGTCGATTCTGTCCCCCTCATACACAAGCCGTGACGTCATAATGATATAGGTCAATTGGACCCTTTAGGTAGTTTGACATCGGTATCCTCTTCTCCCCCTTCAGGTTGTTAGAATTACACCGAGGTGTCGCCCGAGGTAACGCGATACCCTCGAGCGGGCCGACTGAATGGCTTGTTGTGCGCGTGCGCGTCGCTAGCTACGTCTTAGCGTGTGTAGAGTAGTGCCATGCATTTGCTTGTTTTATTTTTCACAATGGCGAGGTTATCTCATTGTACGCAATATCAATTCTCTCTTTTCATAAATCGTTAGGATAGGAGCCAATGTTTGACTTATACATTGTTGTATAAAATTACTGTTCACAAGTCTTCTCATTAGGGAGTGGTCATTAATTACTGGGGAGGGGAGGGCCGGTAAAATATCTAAAACGAGGACCCAAAAATGTTGGCCCTCCCCAAAACATCAGCCCAAAAAATATTGGCCCTCCCAAAAACATCAAAAAATGACGTCGTTTTTTTAACAAAAGAGGAAAGCATTTATTTTGTTTTACTCCTGAAAACCTCGTTATCAAGCAGAATGTTTGAGGTCTCGAACGTTGCCCATTAGCAGCATCCAGCACGCGCTGATTGCTGGTTAAGGGACATTTCCAAGGTGGAGCTGAATGGTCGATTGAAGTAGCCTAAAAATATTGTAAAAGTTTCATTGTTAAAACAGACGCCCAAAAATTTGTGACCCTCCCCAAATCGAAGTCCAACAAATCTTAGCCCTCCCCCTAAATTTACCCCCCCCCCCCCCCCCCCCCCCAGTAATTAATGACCGCTCCCTTTTTTGTTCTCACAGTCCATTCAACCAACGTAGCTTGTAGTGTAGTAGTCCTGACCTCTTTCGACTGCTCCGTAGACTGGAAGGTCATGGGAAAGAGAGTCCAGTAGATATTACATTCGCATTCTCATAACTGTCTATTAAGGCAAATTCGCGGGAATAATCGCGGGGTTTACCGAATACATTTTATTATTTGAAGACTTAAAATGGGCAATAATATCAGCGCAGAATTTCTCGCAACATATGCCCTCTCGCAACACAAACAAACAATGTCTTGCTTTAGAGTATTTATTGCTTTTCATATGGACCACTAGGACTAAATCCTTCAGGTGAGATAGAGCATTAACAATTTGTAGTTACACTTAGATCGAAGGTTCAAGTCCATGCATTTCGTTTTCAATGAGATCAGTCAGCTTCACTGCTGTTACCCCGTGCTCCTTTAGTTTAGACATTTGATCATCCATCGGAGATACGAGTGGGAAATCAAAATTATAAGTCTGTTGTGGTGAACATCTTGAAGAATCACATACGAAAACATGCAAATAAAGTACAAACCAGCGACTTGTCAAACCCAGTGCTGAAGTTAACGCACACTCTCAAGGCATAATACACGTTGATAAAATTAGCATTATGACGTCATTTTACTATAACTACCAGAACCTTTTCAAAGTTCTCAACTCCTTTGAGAATACCAAGACAATGGTCCAAATTGAAGGAACAAAAGAATCCGCGCAAAGAGTTGTGGTACTATGTGACGTCATCATGCAAACGTCCAGTAAACACCTGATTATGAGCTATGTAAGTTTTTGCCCATTTGTCAGAAAATAAAATAACTATTTGGTGCTGGCTATTCACCTGAAGTGTGGTATATACTAAAACAATTATTCACCTCAGTGTTGGTGAATAGTGGTGGATATTTACCTCCATTTCGGTGAATAATTGTTAAATTTTAATCAGTTGAGGTCACGGACACGGTGTGTTGACCGCGCGCCCAGCCGTTAGTGGGGGGAGAAGAAACGACACCCCAACGGCTGAAACCGAGCCAAGGCCAGGTTCGAACTAGCCTGCTATGCGCAGACGTATTTTTTCACTCTCATAAATTCGAAGAAAAAAGTAACGTCTGCTTACCCGAGCGCTTAATTGTTTCCATTATGCAAGCATGACGTCAGCACGTTTGTTTTACTTTTCTGCCCAATCAAAGCCATTGTTAGAATTTTAGTGAATTGGCGCGCCAGTGAACACTCTCCTATGATTGGTCAATGGCAAATGTATTGTCTGTACCTTTTAAATGCAACATAACGTCACTTTCCAGGATATGGAAGGTAAAATCTGATTGGTCCATAACACAATGAAGTGTGCATATTGGAAACTAATTAAGCGCTCGGGTAAGCAGACGTTACTTTTTTCTTCGAATTTATGAGAGTGAAAAAATACGTCTGCATAGCAGGCTAGGTTCGAACGCACGTCGACAGAAGTCTGTGACGCCATGAAAGTTCGAGCGAAATCCAGGTGAAATCCTTCATAAAGGAAAGAAAACAGCTTCACTAAATGGCCTCAAATTACAGTCCGCCTACAGAGGATAATTTATTACCTAGTTCAGGTATGAACAACTTTCCAAACCATCAGTTTGGAATTCTGCTTGACAAAATGGTGAACAAATTTTGGCGCCATTTTTCGCCAGTGACCCACTAATTATATTTTTAAAAACAGATTGGAGTTCTGTTCAAGTTTGTGCTTGGCCTCGTAAGGATCAAATAGATTTAGCTTTAGAGGAAGCATAACGGCTTGCATTTTAAGACTCGGTGCTGCCACAGGCAGCCCGAGTAATAAACAAGAGCCCATCTGGGCTTTCACTCGGGCCACATGAGATTGAAGATGAAATACACTTTCATTTAATTGAAACCCTCTTAGTAATAACCAAAGGGAATAATTATTAGCAGTCTTTAGGAGTGGCCGGTAGCGCGGTGACTTTCATTCTCTGCTCCCCTAGTATATATACATGTATGTAATTTAATATTTTTGTTTTCTCGTATGTAAATTAAAGTAGTTGATATTTTACTGTGAACACTACTTATTCATGCAACGGCACGTTTACAATTTAGTCTGCAGGTCCGGTAAAACTGCAGGTTCCAGTCGTAAACAGTCCGAATTTGACCAAAGTGAAACGATCGAGCTGCTCGCGTCCGTAGATATATATTTTTCTTCGTTTGCATTTTTGACATGATATAATTCTTCAAATGGCACCATTGTTTTATTTCTTATGTTTAATAATACAGTTCTCAGCTGTAAAAAAAAATAGAACATTCTATGGAAGATTTCTTGTCCTAAAGTTTGGAAACGTAACACATGCATTTGACGCTAGAAAGTTCAGTACTCGTGGAAGTACGCAAGGTTAATTTACTAGTGGCAGTTTACTAGTTTGCACTATCGGCTGTTATGGAATGGAAACATACTTTCACAGCTTAATATGTATGTCGATTGGTCAGAAGGATATCTTGTTTAAATGCTACGGTCCTTTCGGCATCAGGAAATTTTTAAACGGGAGTTTTCGTACAGTATTTCAAGCTATATAAGGCCTACCCCGGGTCCTAAAGTTGCCTTAAGTCGCCTTAAGTCGCCTTAAGTTGCCTTAAGTTGCCTTAAGTTGGCCTTAAGTTGCCTTAAGTTGGCCTTAAGTTGGCCTTAAGTTGGCCTTAAGTTGCCTTAAGTCGCCCAAAATTGCCTGAAGTTGCCTTAAATCGCATCAAGTCGCCTTAAGTTTCCACATTTTTTACCTCGATTTTGCTTAAGTCGCCTAAAGTCGCCTTAAGTTACCCAAAATTACGGCAACTTTAGGACCCGGGGTAGGCCTTATATATGCTGTAGCGCGAGTTCAGTTAAGCCACAAATGTCCGTGAAACTAATACCGTGTTCATTATTATCGGTTTTCTCTATGGGTTCTCATGTATTCAATAATTACTTCTGGAGCTTCATATGCATGGCAATTGGTCACAATGATTTCCTCTTTCAGTTTTTCCCTTTAGTTTGGACATTAGGGATATATCCTTGGAGATTTCGTACAGTTTAGCGACCACGAAAGTGCGTAAACAAACTGTCACAAGCGGTTTCATAGCAGCTCGATGTTTGACTCCCATATAGTCGATGATAACTTATATAGCTTCATATGTACGTCGATTGCTCACAAGGATTTCCTCTTTCAGTTTTTCCCGTTAGTTTGGACATTAGGGATTTATTCTTGGAGATTTCGTACAGTTTAGCGACCGGTGTGTTGAAAGTAGAAAAGTTCCCTTGAAATTTAATACATGGGAACAAAGAAAAAACGAGATCTAACCTTTGATTATAATTCGATACCCGTTGATATCCAAACGTGTTTGGATATTGTATTTCGCTTACGTTTCTAAATGTACATTGGATCTGTCCAAACAGCGCTGATCGAATGTATTACGGCTCCTGGTTGTTCATGTATTTTTATGGTCAACAAGAGCGCCAGTTGAAATATCCTGAGCCTGTTGGAAGTCTTTCGCCCTCGCGGGTCGACCATTTTGATTTACTGTATTCACTTATGTAAATACATTTAACCTGGCGATTGTTGCGTGACCAGCACAGTGCAATCTGATTGGTTTGAATTTGACCTTTAACGCATGCGCAGAAGCCGTCTGACACTGATTAAAAAAAATAATAATAACGACTTGCATTTTAAGACTCGGCGCTGCCACAGGCAGCCCGAGTAATAAATGTGTTGTTATTAAACGGTACGGGTAGTCAGGACCTGGCTATAAACCACAGAGGGTTGTCCAATACGCACGACTTGAGTCAACTCAGGGTCAAAATTCGGTCCTTAAACAGCACAGGCACACATAGACTTTCTCAAAGTCCTTCTTAGCCCCCCGTATGAAGGACTTTTCCCACTTGCAGCGCGCCAAATTTACCGGTTGATTTTTCAACCAGAGGCGTGGCTTATGCCGTACTAAGGTTTGCCCAATCACAAAGCGTCAATTCTTCAGGCATTGTATGTTGACGTGTCAAGTTAGTCCTCAGAAAGAGATTGTCAAAGGCGCGAAATGTAAGCTCCGCCCTAGCCTCCGATGCAGACGTCTTGTGTCTGCAAACTCAAGCCGGTTTTAAAATGCACAGCTCGTCGATATGAATAGATTCCCTACAAGTCGCTGAACTGAGTGTTCTTGCCACCAAAGCAGAGTTTTTTTTTGTGGCAACGGGAATGACGTGAAGATCTTTCTTTTAGAGATATTCAGAAGCTTCAAAATCCATAGCCAAAGTCCACATTTTATGCACTGATTTTTTTTTTTTACCACTTGGTAACCTCTGTCTAGGCGGCTAGCACGTGCTACACGTGCAAAAATGGAAGTCGAAATAATCAGCCAGTCAAATGTTTGTGTTCCCACGGTCCACGAAGTAATTAATTAATGTTTGGGCTATGGGAAAACCCTAACTAGCAAATTGATTGGTCAAAATAAACAATCCGTAAGTCACGGAACACAAAATGTGGCTCGAGTTCGCAGACGTTGGCGTGGGAGGGAGGGAAACGAACCACACAAGACGTCTGCATCGGAGGCTAGCTCCGCCCCTGAAATGTGTTTTCGCGCCAAAACATAATCCCCGATTCAATTTCCTGCAAGTGAAACAAGACTCGCCTCTCGCTTCGATTCTCGCACTCGCTTTTTGACCCAGTAATCGCTTACCAAGTGACTCAGCGAGTTCGACTTGGAGCAAGTCTAAGGCACACACTGAAGGGCCGGCACAGCGTAATGCACCAGTCAATGTAAACCCCCCCCCAACCCGGGCATGACCGGAGCGAAGGGGGGGGGGGGGGGGGGGGGTGTATTTACCTCGTATTCACCACCATATTCATCCCCGCTAGGTGGGGAATTCGCTGGCCAGTTTCACCTCTTCGGTTTCTGTACCGGAGACTTAACCGGGAGTTCACCCGGAGCCTACCTGCTGGCCAGTATTACTGAAGGCTCTGCGCATAACGAGAATGTTTTCGCGCGCATTATAATTTTGCACACATTAGTTCGCTCCTCGAGTCCTCGTGCTTCGTTCAAGCTGGAAAAATAATGTGCAAAGTGGCCTATAATGGACAGGAAAAGGCCGTCATAGCTACTGACATGGCAGGTCTAATAGAGAAAGGTAGGTTTGATCTTTCACTTGTGTTATTTATTTAAATAGCACATTGTGCTTATTTCTTGTTCATTCGCATTTCAAATGTGTTGTGCATTTTCCCTGGACTCCGCCGGGGGCAGGGATATGCAGGGGCATTGGATTGGCAACATGTCCCCAGGGGCAAGGGCATTTTCTCACTTTCACTGACCCCAAATTCCAAGTCCCCGGTCATGCCCGAGTTTTTTTTTTTGGGGGGGGGGGGGGGGTTTACATTGACTGGTGCATAAGTCGAACAACCACAGCGTAAGTCTTACAACCACAGCGCTCATGGGCACTGGTAACAACTCCCATGACTCTCTACGGCGCGGCTTTTCCCTCGTGGTTTCCATCTTGTCGGCCATTTAAAATTAAGAGCCGTTTTTATATTTTATTACATTTCCGATCACGCTCTTTGAGTTATATTTGGTGAGATGAGCGCCGATGGAAGTGATCGTGATGACCGTCGTAGCGTAGATAATTTAAAAAGGAAACTTCAGGATTTGAACCACAACATAATTTGATGATTGCTCAACTTCCACTTCCCCGACTTCCACAACTCCTGCACGTGCAATACTGGTTCTTTCGCTACCCGAGCAGCAGATAATTTCAGGTATTTCTTTCTTGACCCTTCTTTTCATGTTAGGGATGCTAGAAACGTTAAAAGATTGCTTCTCTTGTTAAAACTTTTATGACTCCCTGTATGAATTAATTCAAACTTAAATGACCCCCCTATAAAATTGCTCTAAACTTTATTGCCCCCCCCCCCCCCCCCAACAAAAAAAGATGGATGTGCAAGAAAGAATGCAAATTGCATATACATGTAATCTATTAAATTTACTATTATAATGTTTCTAGATGGTATTTTCCATGATACATTACCTTTGTTTAGTAAATAAAACACACATATACATGTATTCTTCTGAAAATCTCTACCTCACCATCCTTCCCGGATGGGTCCTTGAAATTGTACCACTAATTTGTGCATTATATTGCATTCTAGTGCATCATATTGCATTGTTCCGTAGTCTCAAATAAATAAAAGAAAAAGAGCTCAGTATTGGCATTAAACTAATCTCCTGAACACCAATGCATTATCTCTCCTATGGGGATGTGCCTTTGATCATGAGCTTAGAGAATATGATCCTGCATATAATGTAAACAATTCAGAATACGGGTGCGGCTTATCTACGGGTGCGGCTTATCTACGGGTGCGGTTTATCTACGGGTGCGACTTATCTACGGGTGCGGCTTATCTACGGGTGCGGCTTATCTACGGGTGCGGCTTATCTACGGGTACAGCTTATACACGGGTCTTTACGGTAATTAATTAAAACGAATAAATGAGTGGATGAATTGGAGGATAGATGAATGAATCAGTGAATGGAATGAATGAATAAAATAATGGGATAAATAAATAAATGATAATAGTTATAATAACACTAGTACTATAATAATATATAAATGAATCATACAATTTAAAATTCACAAGCTGAAAGTCTAGTTGTGGCAATATCAGTGAGAAAAATCTATATGAGTTTGGTAAAAGTTTTACAATTTGTGCAAGTTCTAATATCATCCAAATAATTAATAAATGTTTAATTAATTCATGTTTTGTGTAAAGTTGCATTAAAGTGCATATGAAGCGAAAATTAAGTTTATCTAATGTTAAAATGCTTTCGAAATGATTGAGGAATAATAAAAAAAATCCATTTGTCAACATCTCATCTCGTTTCAGAGATATTCAGGTTTTTGTAATATGCATATGAGATTACCCAGTGTGACGTCATATTGTTTGTACAGCCGGAGAGAAATAACAAAATGAAGAATATCTCTGCAAATATTGAATAAAAATTACTAGAACTTTGCACATGTATGACACTATGGAAAGTACACATCATTGTGCAAATTATGATGTTGCCATGGAAACTCTCATGGCCCCACGCATCTTTCACCTTGAACATAAAATTCCCATTTCTTTCCTTGTTACAAAAAATAAGTTCCTTAACCCTTTCACTACTGGATGCATTTGGGCTCAATGGGTGAAATGCAGAGTGCTAACTCAACCCTCCCCCCTCAGTTCCAGTTTGGCTAGCCCAGAGTAGTTAAATACTGCTGACTTTTTAAACCAAGGGCTCAAACTTTCCCCATGATGCCATTCGGCAGAATTCTACTGACTCAGCGGCGGTGAGTATGGTTTCTTCTGTAGGTTTTCCAATGAAATGTGGTCTAATTTTGGACAAATAAGCCACTGTAAGAGAGCTAGAGGATATCATTAAGTCTGAGGACGGCTGAAAAGTACTTGGCTTGCTTTTAGTAAACTTTGTGAGGAGGTTTCTGTTGTGTTTCTGCTTTGAGATGCATCAAAAAAATCTTCAATGAAATCCTTGTAATTCTGCAGTTGGTGATCTAGCTTTTCCCCTTGCTCAACCTATTAGGATGTGTTTTTGTCACTTTAAAGTAACGGCTTGAGTCCAAATCACTGCTCTTGGTTGTAGGGGTAAAACACTTATAAAGAAAAACCTACAGAAGTCCCAGAGGGGGGTCCTCTTGTGATTTTTTTGTTGATTACCCAGCATGCAATTGGGAGGTGGGAGCAGGAAAATGTGGTTGAGTGAAATGTAGTGTAAACATCGGCATAGTTCACAGTTGCTTGGTGTGTTTTGTGCAAACAAACCTGCTGGTTGGAAAGATTAAACAAGGTACTGTAATGACTGAGTGGTTATTTTGTGTTTGCTTTTTATTTCAAGTGTGAATGGGAAGGTTTTTTTAAGCCGATTTTCAGCTCCTCAAAATTCGTGAAAATTGAAGAAACGAATAACGATCTCCAAAAGAAATGTGTTTTTCTCGCTTTGAAGTTATTCATCCCTTGAAATAATATCGCAACATCGTATTTCCAGCATGTCTAGGTTTGATGCAATAAAAGTTCTCCAGGTACATGCTTCATATTGGCCGGTTACGGCCAGTTCAGGAGCGAAAGGGTTAAACTACTCACATACAATCCCTACATTGTTCCAAATCTTATTTTAGACCCATACCAAAAAAATGTGTTTGATAAAGGAGAAATTAGGGAAGTTTGTGTTATTTTGTAGTGGAAGCCTGGGGCCAGAGTGTTTCCATGGCAACATAATTTGCACAATGATGTGTTTTTTTCCATAGTACCACATATGTGCAAAGTTTCAATAGTTTTTATCCAATATTTGTAGAGATATTCTTTGATTGTGATTTGTCTCTGAGGCTGCATGTGCAAACAATATGACGTCATAGGTAATCTCATTTGCATATTACAAAGACCTGAATATCTCTGAAATGAGACGAGATGTTGACAAACGGAAAATGTCATTATTCCTCATTTCGAAAGCATTTTAACATTAGCTCAACTTAATTTTCACTACATATGCACTTTAAGGGGGCATAAGGTTTTTTTTTTTTGGAAAGGGCTTTAAAACTTTAAAGCTATAACCTTTTAATATTTTCATACCTCTTCCCCCTTCCGTTGTCATATTAAAGTGAACTTTCTCTTTTGTTACATTTTTACATCTCCATTTTTAGGATCAAGGTTTTGAGAAATGAATGTTCAAAGCAATGGACAGGACACCAGAACATCTATTTTCAAAGCAGCAATGTAAACAGCCTACGGTAAGTGTGATCAGATCTGGTAACAGCTGTTGAACCAGGCTACACAGTAGAAGAGATTGGCTTTGGACAAAGTAAGAGAAATTTAATATTTAGGTACTGGTCATAAAGTATGGGGGTTTGGAAACATCAAAATAATCTTCCTAAAAATCGTTTTTCATGGCCCACCCCCTGATTCATGCAACATTATCAGTGGCCCACCCTTGAAGCCTTGCACAGAATTGATTAGCCCTCCCCCCCCCCCCCAAAAAATAACAAAAAACAAAAAAAAACAAAAACAAAACATTTATATCATAGACTGGGACAACTTTTGCAAAAGTGGACTTCTGTTGGCAAATTTGAGGAAAAGTTGGTAAACACACTTTTCTAGATGAAAATTATGCACTGAACACGAAAATGTTGTTTACCAAGCTGGGTTCGGCCATTTTGACCTTCAAATCAGCCATTTATATTAGCATACGTAATTAAGACATGAAAACGAGGCTATATGTTGTATCTCGTTACAGAACACTCTAAAATGGTTGGAATTTCACCCAAATCAGCAGTTGACAGATGCAGTATGTTTTTAGAGGATTTTGTGTTTACTGCATGTTGATCACATGATTTTCTGGTCACGTGACTATTGAAAACGAGGCTAGAGGCTATATCCTTCTGATTACGTGGAGGGAGGTGCACACAAGTTCTCGAAACCAGGAAAAAGAGTTGAAAACTATAATTATGTTCTTCTACTGTATGAAATACAGCAAGTGAATGAATTGGAAGTTATCGTAAAATACATGGTAGGTTTTGGTCACGTGACTGGAGTTTGGAACATCGGCTGACCATCTTAAAAACAATCTGAAACTTGTATTAGCTGAGTCATCGAATAAAATCCTTGGTGGTATCTGGCTCCTATAGATCGCGGACAAATGCGGTAAGTCCTGATGTCAGCATCTTCTGAAACACACTACGGCAGTAACAGCATATTCTTGATATTTGACATCCGCCCTTCGCCCTACAGGAAAAGAGACACCGAATTTCACATCAGCTGTTTGAACAAACCTTTACTAAAAAGATACTAAAAGATGTTAAACCATTTTACGCTACGGTACCATTCACTGTCCTTGGTTTCCGATCACGACACCATTAGCATCATTTTGGCAGCGGCTGTATGTAGTATTTCTGCATTTGCATGCTCCTGTGCATGGCAGCCCTACATTCCCGCAGCTACACTTCTTTGATTTGCATCCGATTTGCAGCACAGTTAACCATCTCATCACAGCTTTCGGGTACAGGGGCAAGAGACATCAGCTTGGGTACCAGCTTGCCATTCAGTTTTGTCCAACCCATAGTATCTGAAAGTAGGGGGGTAGGGTGTGTAACATACGCTTGTTTCAATATCATTGCTTGGAAGTGCGCCCTTCTAATATGCCATCACGCTGCATCACTCGTCAGCGGAAGAGCTTCTGGTGACCGTCATCTAGAAAACAACGTGTGCTCCATTGCGGCTCTCTACGTCAGTTACATTGTATATTCTGCAAATGAACTTCTGAGCAGATTTAACTGTCGAATCATCCAGGTCACCATTTCCTAAGTTTCTCAGCAGCATGTGGTGGTCTGTGAACGTCTTCCATGACGCCTTTCTATCACAGCCTGTTATCGCATGAAAGGAGACTCTGAGAATGGTTTCCACTTCAGGAATTGTTCCTTTAGACGTTCACGAATCGTATGAATGGACAGATAATTAGGCTTCTTAGATGTCCCAGCTTTCATCCACAACTGCTTGCAGCTCATTTTATTGAAGTGCGACACTAAAAGGAGAACCACATCCGTGTCTTGACATGAGACGACAAGGAAGTCATTGATGTGTGAAGACCTCCAAGTCGTGGAATGAGAGTGTCCTTATACTCTGGTACCACCCATTTTAGGTCCATCAGTTGCGGGAAAAGAGCCTGATCAACCATCAGCCCAACGTGCTTCTGATTAAATGATTCAACAACTTGTACGATTCGTTGTACGACTGTATTTAAAGTGTCAACATCATGCGCTGGAGGCAATAATTTATGATTGGCATGTAGCCATCTGTAAATACTTCAGGGTCTGTCTCAGAATGTTCTTCATTGAAGCTTGTCCAGCCACACTTCGGATCCTCATATTGCCGTTTAAGGAAAAATGCCATGTCTGTTACTCTGCCTTTAAAGCCAATGGACAATCTTTGATTGGTTGTTTGAACCATTCCTCTTTGACATCTTCCTTGAACTGCGATTCAGCGGTACCTTCTCTGATATACGCAGGTAAGATAGCGTTCATCTCATCTGGGACTTTATGGGTTGCACTCTTAGTCAGAGTAATGTTCTGGAGGAGGCCATCTGATTCTGGATCTCTTTGCCAGGCTGCATACTGTGTTGTGTGAAATGTTTTTCGCCCGTCAAGTGTTCCCTCGTCGATATCTATGTTGTCAGCGGGATCACTGTTCCCTTGTCTGCGTTCATTGTTGAAAGTGTGTGGCTTGGCGAGGGCAGTATTGACTCGACGAAAATCCCAGTAGCTGATTGTATGACAGGCATTATGAAACATTACTACCAATTTCTTCGCTCGCGTCGCCTGATGAAGACTACTGCCAAGACCAACGTGTTTGAGTGTCCATCTCCAGCCTCCACTCACACTGTACACCAGATCCTGTGCGATGCTAAGCACTCGAGTTTCCAAAAGATGTTCTTGTTTTCTCACGCGAGCATTTTGTCGTGGATTCGGCTGTTTTTCTTCTTCGTCAAAAACATTGTCGCTGTCTAGATCATCATTGTCCTCATCGTCGTCATTATCATCGTCATCAATGACGTCACTGTCGTCTTGTCATTGTCATCACAATCACTCAGCCCATTCTCAAAGAGAGACTGTCCACCAAGCATAAGACTTATGAACATAAAAAATATACAAACTCTCTGGGACACATGCGATAGTGTCTTCCTTGCAGATGTTCAGGCCCTGGTGCGTAGGCTGCCCTAATATATCAGAGTGAAGCTTCAATGCCACATGTACCATCTAGAGAAAATCATCCCTTTAATTAGGTTAGTAGACCGGGATTACAGGCTCTGACTGAGTTTGTTGATTCAAAACTTGTGAGACAGGAATATGACAGAATTTAATAGGCACTAACACTGTTTGCCACTCAGCAACCGCTTGGCCATGAAGCAGAACGAATTAAATCATAAACGTCTGCATTCCTTGAATGTAGTCATGTGACTTCTAAATGAGGGAGGGACGTCAATGTTTTGCTCAGCAGCTAGGGAGCAGCAGCGGAGCCACACCTCCTTAAGCTCCAAAATATGACCTTGTTCTGCAGACCTTTTTAACTCATTGATAAGCCACAACAGCACGTACTGCTCCGCTTTCATCTTTTGCTAACTTTCTTGACCAAGAAACATTTCTCAGGAATTTCTTATAGCAATTTTGGTGATATTTGCCCTCAGATGTGATTAGGTCATTTACACCTGCCACACGCAAGGAAAGGTCGTGGTCATACTTTGCTCCCTCGAGTATCTGTTGACTCATTTTGAAAGTTGTTACTGAACACAGTGTTTGCTTTTTAGGTGTTTCCCCGTCATGACAAAACATGCATAGTTTCCAGTCGGTCGAGTGAATTGTGCTGCGAAGTGCTGAGCTTGCAGTCACTCCTGGCGGCGACAGCGGGTAGTGACAAAACGCTGACCCCCGGTCCATGGACCACCCCCGTGGACCACCTATAAATTCTCATTATTGTTTTCCCTCTACTATAGCTAAATTTCCCCAAAACATACCGTATGTTAGAATCTTTATCGCATCTCGCATCCTCCATCCGCCATTTATTTTCAACTTCCGCTGATCATAATATACGAAGCACAGGCACACATCACGTTGGATTAAATGATGACAGAGTAGCCTGCGTCGCATTCGAACTGAACCCGGAGTTCAGTTCGGATGCGACGCAGGCTACGACAGCGACGACCACCCCACACACTCGCAATCACATTGCTCCAGTATTCTTTGCATAGCAGCTCTTGTGCCAATGTAATTCCTCTGTGTTGTTCGTCTCAGTTGCATTCAAAATCCTGTCGATTTTTTTCTGTGCTAGCGGTGTCTGTTAATTTCTATCACTCAGATGATAATGCATTCACTGAAGGAAAGAGTAGGGGCAGATCTTTTTAAACTCACCCGTTCTTCCATTTTTTTAAATGTTACCTTTGTAATCTGTTAACACAATCTACCATGGAGCTGTTACAGTCGACTAGCTCGAATTAGCAGCCAGGCAACTTTACTTTGTCTGACTGGGACTGTGGTGTGGGAAATGTAATTTGATAGCAAACACTTTAAAAATCGAAACTTTTGAATGAAATGTCTTTCCCTTGAACGAAAAAAATCAAAGCCCAATCAGAATTTTCTTCTTCCCGAAGTACGTTAAATTAAGTCTTGGCGCCTTATTTTGTTTGTTTATTTAATTTCGATTCCTTTGCGAAAACAATTCTGACACGCATCAGTAAATTACATTTCTGATCAGACATAAGAATTGGTTTGTCTGTATGAAATAGTGTTGTCTTACAACATTCATTGTTGTAAAGGAATGACAAAAGTCGGACCAATTATTAAAATAACCACTTCAGACCTAGCACATTGTAAATTGTATTATTACCTTTATATAAGGCTAGTAGTCCCCATCGATGAGGTCTCGAGACCACATCGTTTCGATGTAACTTGTCTAAATAAACCACACACCATCAATTTGTATTCTTGAGAATGAGAAAATTATAGTTAGCTGATTTGGGAAAATATTTATATTCCAAACTGGCTTTAAAAAAAAGCAAAAACGGTTTAGCCTCGTTTCCATGCCCGGTATTTGGGTCCGTTTTATAAAGCCAGATTTCGAGATTAAAATCTCAAAATCCAGCTTGGTAAACATTTTTTTACTCTTCAGCACATAATTTTCATCTAAAAAAGTGTATTTACCAACTTTTCCTCGAGTTTGCCGACAGAATTTTAAATAGCAGCCTTTCTTAGAATTTGTCCCAGTCTATCATCCTAGAGGGAAAAAATAGAAACGTGTTGCGACTTCTTTCAAAACCAAACGTAGGCTATAAACCCCTTGTTTACCTCTAATTATTCCTCCTTCACCGACTTAATTGTTTAATATAATGTCAGCCTGATCTACTCTAATAATATACTGCCTCCAAAAAAATCAACTACACTGAATTGAACTGGCACTAATTGAGCACACTTTAGCTATGCTCCTTATTCCCCCAGTCAATTTGTTTATTTCAACAGTCACTTATTGACCATTTTGCAAATATTTTGATTTTTTTTTTATAAATGTTAGGGTACATAGGAGTTCCATTTCTGTGCCTTGTACATTACTGGTCATTCACTATACTGTTATATTAATTTTCCTTTGCTATATTGTTTCAGGTGCAATAAGAAACCATATTTTACAGTGGGTGTCAGAAAAATATCAGTGATGGATGTGACTTTGAGGTAGATATGTATTACCTCTTGAGAGACTAATTCAGATGTGACTCCATTTCTGAGTAAATATAAACTATGTACTTGACTTAATATCTACTGTAATGATATATTTCAGCCATTGAAATATGCCATAATTATTATGTTTATTCATTACAGAAAACACATGTTCCTGCAAATAGGGCATACTGCCCTACATGTAGTGTTAACAGAGTTGAAGACATCAGTCAGAGTTTTGGTAAGTTCAGTACATCTTAGAAACAACAATAGCTAGGCTGTACCAGCCTTTACTTGGGCCATATGGAATTCCAAAAAGGAATAGTTGGTAAAACTTTGCAGGTTCCATAATTACATATATAAATTATTTTTAAGAAGAATTGTGATTCTTTGTCTCCAGAGAAGCCATATAATAAGAATATTATATTAGTCACGTAAAAATAATCCTATTTTAGAGTGCCTGGGATGATAACTGCCATGGAAAGCGGAAAGCAAATTGCAGCCATGTTTATAACAGTATAGTAACAATCATGTTTGTAACAATATATTTGAGACAATATAGTGAACATGAATGGTTAATTCTGTCCTGCTCTGCTGTTATGAGACTTACAAATCAAGTTTCATTTCACACATTGGTTCAAGGGCTGGCCTGGTTTTCAGGGAAGAATGCAAGAGCCAAGTAAAACCTCAACAACAAGTCTTTAAAATAACACATGCAATGTTCCTTTGAACTTCCTCCTTTGGCTAGTGATTTAGCATTCAGTTTTGCACTGTATCGGTAGCTTTGCATATTTACTGGCAGCTATTACAGCAGTGTTATGCATGTATGAGTGGCTCCCCCCAGGGGTAAACCCCCAGGTACCCTGTAGCCTCCAATGCAGATGTCTTGTGTGGTTCGTTTCCCTCCCACACCAACATCTGAGCACTCGAGCCCACTTTTTTGTTCAGCCAATCAGAGAGGAGCTCCTATTTTCCGGGAGCTCATTAAAATGTACAGCTCGTTGATATGAATAGTTCCCTACAGTTACCTTCACAGTCACTGAACTGAGTATTCTTGCCACCAAAGCAGAGTTTTTTTGTGGTTACGGGAAAGACGAAGATCTTTATTTTAGAGATATTCAAAAGCTTCGAAATCCATAGCCAAAGTCCAAATTTTATGCACTGAAATATCGTTTTTTTACCACTTGGCAACCTCTGAGCATTTTGAAGTTATTTTCTGTTGCCTAGGTGACTGAGACGAGATGAAGACTTGCATATGCAGGCTAAGGGGAAAACCTAACTAGCAATTTGATTGGTCAAAATAAACAATCCATAAGTCACGGAATAGACTTTGAGCAGTCCCTCTTGACTGTGAGCAGTCTTTCCATTGATAGTGAGTTTACGAGCAGAGGGAGTGAAGTGAAGAATATTGGATGCATGGGAGTGGAACACGAAATGTGACTCAAGTTCGCAGACGTTGGTGTGGGAGGGAGGGAAACGAACCAAAGTGAACTTTTCCCCCTCACCAACGGGCAACAAACAATAATTATTAATTCTGACAAGGTTCCCATGGATCCACCCCTGGGGGAAGCTGCTGATACATGCATTATTTACCCATCATTTACATTAACAACAACCTGACTACTTCCTGCACAACAGACTGACACTTAAAGTGCCCCTCAACCCTTTTGCAATTTTTATATATATGAAACTTTGAAAGGTTTTGAGTACTTCTGCGAAGAAATGTTTGGCTTACAGAGGATACTCTATGTTCTAGGCTTGTTTGAAATGGTGAAAATGTGACCTCTCCTGACCCATTACCGTGTAAGAAAAAGCCTGGGTCGATTCCCTATCTTACGTCATCCAATTAATTCGACTTTGCAATAACTTGAATAAATATTTAGCATTTTGTCTAAAATAGCTGTTTTCTTTACTAAAATCTCACAGACTGTGTATATTCTCTATATGTCGATGCTGTTGTGATAGAAAGGCGCCATGGACAATAATGCATTAATGAGGTGACGTAAGATAGGGAATCGACCCAGGCTTTTTCTTACACGGTAATGGGTCAGGAGAGATCACATTTTCACCATTTCAAACAAGCCTAGAACATAGAGTATCCTCTGTAAGCCAAAAATTTCTTCGCAGAAGTACTCAAAACCTTTCAAAGTTTCATATATATAAAAATTGCAAAAGGGTTGAGGGGCACTTTAACCACTGAGCTTACTGGAATGCAGTTTAAGCAAACTGGAGGCTACCATCTTTCTGTTATGGGCCCAAATTTAGTTCAGATAAAATTAATCCAATTGTAATGAAATTATAAATACATCTGAGTTCTCAAATAAATAATAGACTGAGTCCAATCGATGTCGAGTTAGGGATAGTTTTGGTACCAAAACGTTATCACTAATCATACAATCTCTAGTCATAAGTAAGTTGTTTTATTGTTCGAATGTATGGTCAAACACATCTTTAGGTAATATTCATAAATTACAATTAGTACAGAATTATGCAGCCCGTATCATTACAAATACGCGTAATATGACCACATAACACCCGTCTTACAAGGCCTTAAGTGGCTGCCAGTAGAACAACAATTGCTTTATAGAGATACTATAATGACCTTTAAGTGTCTAGAGGGTATGGTGCCTGCTTATCTTAGCCATTACTTCTCTAAACAATTTAGAGTACATGATAACATGACCCGAGGAAGTAAAAACCTCAACATTTCGCTCTTTAGAACTGGCAAAGATCTTTTAGTTATAGATCTGTAAATAGAGCAGGTTTCAATTGACTGTAGTAAAACCAAAACCAAAGCAATTACAACAAACCAATCACGAACTACAGTGAATACCGATTGCTTTCACTGGCATGAGAAAGCAACCAATCAGGAGGAAAAGTAAACGCAATCGTGGATTGATGGCATGACGGACCAAAACCACGATTGGTTTTACTCTGGAATTTGATTCGCTGACTGATTACAAAACATTTTCACAGCCAATAGAAAAGCTAAGTAAACACAAAACCAAAGCTATCACCGAAAACTTTTGACACTCAATTGAAACCTGCTCTATATAGAATAACTTGGATTAATTTTTTTTTGCTTTCTCATTCTTTAGATTCGCATTAAGTCACAGATTTGTCTTTTATATTTTTAAATTTTACATTTTAAATCTATTACTGCATGTACTCTAGTTATAACACTTTTAATATCACTGTAAATTGAAGCTGAAAAGCCTTGTCGGGAGCTTTCAATAAAACATGTTTGTATGTATGTCTCGTATTTCAGAAATATAAACATGCGATTTCCACTCGGTTTTCGGATTATTGGAGTCTTCTGTCTTCACACCAAATAATTAATTGCAGTTGTAGATCTGCCCGAATATTTAGAAGTATTTCTGGATCCGTATAATTTCTAGGCTCGGTTTCAGCCGTTGGGGTGTCCTTTCTCCAAAGCCCTCCCCCCACTAACGGCTGGGCGCGCGGTCAACACACCGTGTCCGTGACGTCATCTCATTAACTTCAATATGATTTATTTATTTGCGTGTAGCGTAGGTTCGATTCCGCGTAAACTTTCAAAACACATTGGAATTCTTTAAACTAAAACTTCAAGTGTGAAATTAATTCGACGTAGGTAAAGGTTTTATTTAATACCTGTTATTATTAGCTCTCATGTTCACAGTCCAAGTTTTCAAGGAAAGCCCGGCCGTTGAGACACTCGCTGACAGACATTTATACGGGGATAAAAATTAAGTTCAGATGTTATCTCGGAACTCTGAGCTAGAGTCGAGTATTCCCGCTTAGTACTTGTGTAGAGTATGTCTTGGAGACATAAATTGTACAAACTTGAAGAATTGTAAAACTCATTTGATGCAGCGATTTTCAAGTGAATCGGTGATTGCAGAGTTAAACGCGTAAACATGGCCTGCGTCAGACGTAATTTCCTCTCTTCTTTAAACTCTTTTAATATGGAGTCGTCAGTCTTTAATTCGCCGATAAAGGCAGCACTAATTTTCTTTGAAGTAAGAATAGCCGGGCTACCTTGGTCTTGCATCGGTAAAGTTAAAGACCCTGTGTCCGAGCCCATGGTGCTTTGCGCCAATGTTATGATTAGTTTGTTTATCAACGGCCGCATAAATTAAAGGCCAGCTTTTAGGCGAACTAAAATGCTCTCGATTGTTTATAAGTTTCATAAAAGAAGTACCCATATACTTTGGATAACGAATTTCATAATTTCTACCGGATTAGAAACCCAATCGAGCCCACGAATTTTCTCCGGATGCTTCGAATATGATTTTAACAGTCGGCTCGGCAGGAAGCCAGTTGTTCTGTCTTTAGATTCTAATTAGGTTTACGAGTGCGACTTTTCACAACTCTACAAGCAAACACATACTCTTGCTACCTTGTTTTCATGTTTCCAGTATTGCTTAGCTGTATTTGAAGATCTCTACTTTCCTTGCGAATGATATATTTTGAGTGTAAAATGAAATGTCGACTCGTACTCGAGTCAAACTCACAGCGAAGTAACAGCTGAACTCGGCAGATTGGACTTTGACCCGCGATCGTAGTTTTGGTAGCAAGACTTTCTGGACCTACTGGAGGATGAAAAAAAAGTTTAAGGACATTGCTTTCTCTGCTAAAAAAAAGCAAAACATATACAGATACGTCGTAACACCTCAGTGGAGCTTAGCCATGCGAAATTATAATTACGAATGATCTTGATGCCAGAAGTGGTTGCATATATGTTTTGTGCTTTGTATTTCCAACGAAGCCCGCCGGTCCATTAGTGCAACAAATCCCCGGAAAACTCACGTAGTAGTCCTTTTGAACTACAAGTGTTCTCTTGTAGATCTAGAGAAAGTAAAATGTGGACTGCTGAAGGATTATTTGTCTAGTCGCTTCGCCTCGCCACTCTCCGGAATTCCTCTACTCGCCACTCTAGTCCGGGATTCGAAGAAATATTCGAACTAAAGTTTCATTTAAAAAAGAATATATTCAAAAGTTAAGATAAAAGAAAGTCAGTTAAGCATATATACCTATGAATAATTACACGATGGCCCAAACTAGGGATGGATTTCGAAAGATTCGAGAGTCACATAACAACAACAACGATCTTTCTGATTTCCGTAGCCTACGGAAATGATTTGCGCGCGCAAAGCACCATGGGCTCGGACACAGGGTCTTTAAATGAGAAATGACTCAACATTTATACGAGCTGCGACCTTTGAGCTGACGGTTTCCCAAGTGACTTCCAGAGCCAGTGCGTTTACTGACAAAGTGTCTTCACCCGAAAACTAACTCTCTTTCTGCTTCTTTGTGTGAATCCTTGAATTCTTCGAAACCAAACTTTTCCAGAGCGAATTTAAACGCATTTTGGAACAGCAATCGAAAGTCTTTGATCCGGCTTTCAAAAGTTTACAATGTAAATTATGCAAATCAATTTTAATAGCGACAGGATTTGAGTGGCAAGTTTGTGATTGGCTAAAACCCGACAATGTCTCAGCTTGCGCACCCAGCCGTGAGTGGGGAGAGGATCGCGGGCTCACCGAAACCCCCACGGCTGGAAACCGAGCCTATATAATTTCCTAACCGGAAGAACTGATAAATTGGGCCAATTTCTGGAGTCCATTTTCTAGTCTATTAGAAGCTATTTATACTTTAAGAGGAAATAATAAATATCAACACTGCAAATTTGTGTTTACTTACAAATGTAAGAGGGTTACAATTTTTTGGATCCAGTCGGCCAGTCGCCATCTCTCCTTACGT
This sequence comes from Actinernus sp. WN-2022, assembly GCA_030867875.1. Lineage (NCBI taxonomy): Eukaryota > Metazoa > Cnidaria > Anthozoa > Actiniaria > Actinernidae > Actinernus > Actinernus sp. WN-2022. The sequence goes on from JAOWCC010000019.1 coordinate 97,462,165, forward strand.
ATTAAAATGTGGAAATTTTCCATGCAAATGGCCCGTAAAACTCCTGTTGGCCCTAGAAAAACTGAACATTTAACAAATCGCACACATTTTGCCATTGTCTGAACTCGTATTGATCATAGAAATGACGCCATAAAATGTTCAAAACTCAAGTGGAACAACGAGCGTAGCGAGTTGTTTCACTGCAAAGTTTTGGACATGTTATGGCGTCATTTCTATGATCAATACGAGTTCAGACAATGGCAAAATGTGTGCGATTTGTTTTTTACAACGACGAAGCACTTATAGCTTCAAATGAGTGCGTAATGAACTGCTTTCGAGTCGAAAAAGGCCATTGAAAGTCAAAACGTAAACACTTCTAATTACCGTTGCCGAGAGAAAGCTTTCTTAGACAAATGGCAATTTGGTTCACCGATTAACTTCTGTAATTGATGGAATGCATGTGAAATCCTTTCTTGCTTTTTTCTGGATCAGAAAAGTTATTGTTATGTAATTCAAAACTTCTGAGCTCTGAGAGAACTACTCAACTAGTCTAGTCACAAAGTCTGACTACAAATTCGCCGAAACTTTCTCCACTCAAGAGAAAACTCTCATTTTGCCAAATGGCACACTACAAAGAAGTTTGACTCACCGATTAACTTCTCCTAGTAATAAAATGCTTGTGAAATCCTCACTTTCTTGTTTTTTTTTGGAAGCGAAGTCGCCGGGAAAGCACTTTGCAAAGCTACCACGACTTGCGAGTGACGTCATTGTCATTGTATGTACTATTTTGCATATAGCGGCGAGCCAATCAGAACGCGAGAAAATTGGATGTTGTTGTAAAACTTGATATTTCAGTCGCAGAAGCCTTTGGTTTCAACAAAAATGGCCCAAAACTAGGTGATTTGCCATAACAAGGCATAATTAATAAGCCGACTTTGCATCTTCCTTAGTAGCCACCATCTTGGATTTTTCAGAGAGACCTGTCCCGCGAGTTTGTCCCGTGCAGAATCGAATCTGATTGGTTGACCCTATCACGTGTTGAGCCAACTCAAAACACCAAAAATAAAAACACGGGTAAAACTAGACTCTGGCCTGCCACAGGCAGCCCAAGTAATTACACAAGGTACTTAGTAAGTAAACCCGTACTGTACATTTACTTTGAAAGCAAATTAAAACTGATAGTTAACTCTTCTCTGTGCCGAAAAGCAACTTCCATGTAACATTAAAGAGAACCAAGTATGCATCAGCTTTTTACTTTCAAGACAGAGCAAATGCTGTTTGAGACACTTCAGATTCATAGAAATGTTCACTGAGCTTTAACTGATTGTCGACTTAGCACAATTAATGCTTATTATCACACTGCTTGACATATACTGGTGTATTACAGCTAAATTTGTTGATGAGTCGATCACGTAGTCAACTGGGCCCACCAAAACACAGTTGATAAGTAAAAATATTAAGCTGTATTACAATTAACTGTCTAGTAATATTATTATTAGAGGTTTACTGGTAGTTATTATGCAACTGCTAATCAAGTCATATACCTATTTTGGGGGCGTAATTAGCATTTATTTAAATTCAGCACGTTTGAACAAAAGTGGTACAAAGGCATGCATAAATGGCATACATGGTCAGCCATTTTCACTTTGCCTAATTGATTTCCTCTGCTTTTGGCTATCACAGATGTCCCAAAGCAACTGATGGTGAAGAATGTGTGGATGACATTTCACAATACAGTGCTCAGTTAATGTATGTGCAGTGTTGCTGTCCATGTCCTGCATTCAGGAAATAAGGAATAAAATAACAGAAATAATTAGAGTATACATGTATGTATGTTGTGACAATCACATAAAGAAAATCTGGTTGAAACAGGCAAAGACCAAGTTAATTCATGTGATCTTGGCTCTTAAGCTCTACTGTAAATATAGCTTACCTGGAATTAAATTAAAGTGACCTTAATTTCCACATTGATGTGTAAGTGCAATTTGTTCTTTTTCATAGTATCATGTTACAATAATATTCATTGATAATTGTTTTGTAATGTTGGATCATACATTATTACTCGGGCTGCCTGTGGCAGCACCGAGTCTTAAAATGCAAGTCGTTTTTTTTTTTTTTTTTTCGTTGGGTGTCGCAAAATTTCTGCGCATGCGTTAAAGGTCAAATTCAAACCAATCAGATTGCACTGTGCTGGTCACGCAACAATCGCCAGGTTAATGTATTTACATAAGTGAATACAGTAAATCAAAATGGTCGACCCGCGAGGGCGAAAGCCTTCCAACAGGCTCAGGATATTTCGACTGGCGCTCTTGTTGACCATAAAAATACATGAACAACGTAATACATTCGATCAGCGCTGTCTGGACAGATCCAATGTACGTTTAGAAACGTAAGCGAAATACAATATCCAAACACGTTTGGATATCAACGGGTATCGAATTATAATCAAAGGTTAGATTTCGTCAGGCGCGCTCAGATAAGAAAGCTCAAAGCTCTCAGACTAGGCGAGACAAGGAGATATCAATTTCAATGAGTCATTGTCAGAAATATATTCCATCGTGGGCAATTATGCAATACAACCTAAGTCTTTCTACTGGATTGAGAGCTCGAGACATACATGTCTGCTAATATGGGGAAAACTGAAACGAAAAATGAACTTTGACGGCAGAAACCCTCATTGAGCCAAGCGGAATATTTACATGATCCGCTAAGATTTTTACAAATCTTAATTAGTTAAGCTGATGTTTTCAGTGTATGCCAACTGAAATGCTGTGCTTGTTTTCTGATTACGGCTCAGTGGGGCAACTACACGAACAAGAAGCATGAACTGCCAGCAAAGAGAGAGGAAAAAGTACTTGAAATGCACAGCGCTAGCTGAAGTAAGGAATATATATAATATCTGAGACGTTAAATTACGTTACTGTGAAGAGGATTAAAATTCAAGTTTTATAGTAGCTGTTTCATTCAGACACTGGCAAATTTATTGAAAGCTACGGGCTTACTTTATGAGATTATTATTCATTGTGGAATGAAAGGAAACAGGTTAGCTGAAAGTTAAGTTCGAGGTAGGCTTCGACTTTCTTTCCGATTCAGTGCATATGTGCACGAAGGTGGAATGCTGTCAACAACACTACCAAAATATCCAAAACGAAAGGATTCATTTACGTAAGTACTGTAAGTAAACTCTTTTTGATTTGAATAAATTTCCTCTCAGTTTGTCTGTTAATGTACTTTTTCTTCTAATTATCGCTTTATTTAACATCTCTGTGATTTAGAGTATGCGTACCTCAGAATAAATTATTTGAAAGGTCAACTGAACTCTTGTGTCGATACGCGATAGGCGCAAATGTTTTTGTAAAACAGTCTGTGAATTTGAGAAGCGGACTTAGAAGAGCTTTCTCATTAGGAATTACAATTTTTTTCTTGCTATGAAATTTATGTTTCATTTCACATTTATTCATACAGTTTTAGCTGGACATTTCCCCGAGTTTTTGATCTATTTTCAATCAAATTCAAAGGCTGAATATGTCATATTTGTATTGCATTTATACACTTGAATATTTGCCAGTATTCTGTTGTTCAAATCCTGCGTTATCATAGTCATGTCATAAAAGCAATTAATAGACCAGACGGTTTTATGACGTTCTCACTGGTGAATTAAAGCACAACTTGTTACTAAGAGGATTTCAAATGAAAGTGTATTTCATCTGCAATCTCATGTGGCCCGAGTGAAAGCCCAGATGGGCTCTTGTTTCAATTAAAATATCAATATTGGTATTAAGGGTTCCAACATTGGGACTGCAAAAAGATACCAATATGGTAGCAAGACTTCCAACATTGGGACTATAAAAAATATACCAATATCGGTAGCAAGCCTTCCAACATTGGGACTATAAAAAGGTACCAATATCGGTAGCAAGAGTTCCAACATTGGGTCTATAAAAAAGATACCAATATTGGTAGCAAAACTTCCAACAGTGGGACTATAAAAAGATACCAATATTGGAAACAAGAGTTCCAACATTGGGACTATAAAAAGGTACCAATATCGGTAGCAAGAGTTCCAACATTGGGATTGTAAATAATTAAGATACCAATATTGGTAGCAAGACTTGCAACATTGGGACTATAAAAAGATACCAATATTGGAAACAAGAGTTCCAACATTTGGGATTATAAAAAGATACCAATATCGGTAGCAAGAGTTCCAACATTGGGACTAAAAATTAATGATACCAATACTCAAGACTTCTGGGGCAGATATAGGATTTTGAGTGTTTTTTTTTTTGGGGGGGGGGGGTCATTTTACAAGTCCTGGACGCGTTGCCATGGTAACATCATTCACGACAAAATGTCTAGCAGCTCCATTCGGCGGGGATGGAGTCGGACAAAGCTGTCTATGATGGCATCAATATTCAAGTCCATGTCATAATGAATGTGAGTTAACAGTTGTCCGTTCATTCTTTCTTCGGTCAGAGTGGTGCGAAGGTAGGTCTTTACACGCCTAAGACCACACACAATGTCACTGGTAAAGTTAACAAATTGAAGTTACTTTTTTAAATAGTCATTTTTACAACAACAAAACACTTTTAGTTTCAAACGAAAGCCGCACGCTCACTCCTTGACAAATGACGTCAGCTTTTGTTGTCTGTCCAAATATTGCATATGAAAATAAGCCAATAAGATTGCGAGAAATTTGGCGGTTGTTGTAAAATACAGAATACCCGCATGAGACAGTAAATGTTTGGAAAAAATAAACTGTCAATCTGCTGAAGTGTTTTCGCTGCTGTGTCGGGAAGGTCTTGTGATGGCGTCTCTTTCCATTTCAAGTGCCACGTGAAGTTCTGCCTCTATAGCTGCTGGTGAAGGTAAATCCTCCTTGTACAACTCGATAGTCTCTTTGATGTCGTTCCCTTCAAAGGCTTAGATACGTCTATCGCAGATGGGATGAGTTTCAAAATGTCTTTTGGCTTGTTCCGAAAAACGTGACTGTAATTCCGTTAATAGATAATCTATAAGTGGGATCGCCACATTTCGTTTGTAATATACGGTGGCCCATTAGGGACACCAGATCTCCAAGGAAAACAACGCCTGCTCCGTACAAATCGTAACATTTCTCTGTACAAAAGGGAAACTTTTCCGTAGAAGTAGAGCTACTCCGTAGAAATAGGGCTGTTGCGTAGAAGTAGAGCTTCTCCGTAGAAATAGAGCTTCTCCGTAGAAGTAGAGCTTCTCCGTAGAAGTGAGAGCTTCTCCGTAGAAGTAGAGCTTCTCCGTAGAAATAGAGCTTCTCCGTAGAAGTAGAGCTGTTGCGTAGAAAATATAGAGCTTCTCCGTAGAAAATATAGAGCTTCTCCGTAGCAATAGAGCTGCTCCGCAGAAACCGACGACCTCTATAAATAGTGTTTGGGCTTCCTGTGCTAATGAACTCGTTTTCAGTCCTTTCCGTGATGCAAAATGGCGGCGACTCAGTTGTACATCGCTCCATAGTTCAGTATACTGTAGTTCGGATAATTGGCTATTTACTATCTTCTTGTGAACGACATTTTCTAAATTTTGGGGTGATAAAACTCTGTGCACTCCGCGTAAAAATGATGCTTCTAGCTTAATACTTAAAAGCATGAAAACTAGGCTAGTTACCAGGTGCGGTGACGCGACAGAGTGGAAGGTTTCCCGCCAAAATAGACCTCCTTTGGCCTTCCTTGTGTCTGCTTACTCAACCCAAAATGAACGTGTTTTGCCAGTCTTGTGGGGCAAAACAGACCTCAGTTGCAGCGAATGATTGCTTTAATTGTGGGACTTAGCTTTCATCAGATAAGTCGGTGCCAATTATTTCTCTAAAAGTTCAGCCATAATCCATATCGCCATTGGCATTGGTTCGACCTCAACAAAGACAACAGCGTTGTGAGACTCCATGACGCGTATCGCATGCATAGATACGGATTTTATCTTCGAGTGTTGATGAAATATCTTACGAGTGAGCTGCATGCCGCCAGTAAAAACTTAAATGTATAAATGGCAATCCTGTCTCTTGTCGCTCGTCCGTGACACCTTTTTTTGAAATAGGTGTAATGTACAAGAACCGAGGGACCCCCTCCACTCAAGAGATCGCTTGACAACTGCGCTAAATTCTCCACTTTGTGAATAAAAGAAGAGAATAAAAAGAGAATAAAAAATAGAATAAATAAAAGTAAAATAAAACACTTCAAATCGGTTGGAATTAAACGATGGCGAGGAGCATTGTAAATTATTTTAATATATAATTATCGCCTATGAAATACCAGTGTATATTTCTTTCTAAAAAGTGATATCTTAATTCACACGTTTAGATATCACTTTTGAAAATATGACTGGCTTTCAAAGATTTCTAGCCTTTTTAGTAAGACCAAGAGATTGAAACTACAATGCTCCTCGCCATCGTTTAATTCCAACCGATTTGAAGTATTTTATTTTACTTTTATTTATTCTATTTTTTATTCTCTTTTTATTCTCTTCTTTTATTCACAAAGTGGAGAATTTAGCGCAGTTGTCAAGCGATCTCTTGAGTGGAGGGGGTCCCTCGGTTCTTGTACATTACACCTATTTCAAAAAAAGGTGTCACGGACGAGCGACAAGAGACAGGATTGTCATTTATACATTTAAGTTTTTACTGGCGGCATGCAGCTATAATGGTACCAGGTTTTTCTTCGGCAGACCTTTAGCAACAGCTTAACTTTTTATTGTTCTACTTCTATTGTAACGTACTTACTCAGGTAGCTGACTTCGCAGCCACAACTTGGGCAAAACTTGCATGACAATCCAGGCAGTTCCAACGAACATTAAGTGCATTCCATTTTTTGCAGAGAATAATTCATTCATCCCCACACAGGGCAAGGGCACCCTAGAAAATTGTTTTCTGAAATACTGGCTAGAAAATTTGTTTTCAATCCCTAGAAAATTATAGAAGAAAAGGGAGACTAAAAGGTTTCCCCTAAAATATTCGTACGTCCCAATTTGTCTGATCAATAGAGTCAGAACGATCCTAAAAAAAAATGGTTGGAATGGAAAGAAAAAAAACATATTATCACAAATCATTTAGTGAAGCGGCCACCTAAAGTTTTCGAGAACACATTTTCATTCCCTAAGAAATTCTGACATCTAAAATCCGAAAGAATAAATGGAGGTCACCTAAAAGAATTGCCTAAAGGAAAAAGAATCCCTAAAAAAATCGTACCTCCACAAAACTTTGCAACATGAAGTTACTTGAGCTAGTTCTGGGCTACTAACATTCGTAGACCGGGAATATTTTGCCATAGTATTTTCGGTTGCCGCGATTTATATTAAGAGAACGTAGTATTGCCGTATAGTGCATCGAAATCCATCAAAAGCTCGAGAAATGGCGCCACTTTGAAGATTTTAGGGTACACAAGTAACTTTGAGAGATTCAGGTTAGCTTACAAAAAACACATTTAGTATTTTCGGTTGACGCGATTTCCACCTAGAAAATCCGAACAGCTAATACTGAGCTTTCTAGAATACGTCAAAAGACATTAAAATGGCTAGATGGCTAGACATTAAAATGGCTAGATGGCTAGACATTAAAATGGCTAGATGAGCTGCATACAACTGATTTCAAACGAATTTCAAAAAGTACTCGTTGGATGCCGTCGTCGCCGCCATTTTGCATCACGGAAAGGACTGGAATATGCCTGCCCATACGTAGCAATATTTAATCTGTGAATAAAATGTATTTTCTATATTATTTTGGTTTAAATTGTGTTAATAGTTTTATTTAAACCTTCAAAATTTTATTTAAACTTCAACATTTTATTTAAACTTTAATATTTTATTTAAACTTTAACATTTTATTTAAACTTTAATATTTAATTTTATTTAAACTTTGACATTTTATTTAAACTGTAAAATTGTGCATTCAAACCTCGCTCATAATTTCCATTCAAACTTTTCGAAATATCATTCAATCCTCCTGGGGCGAGCGCGGTCAGAGCAGCCTCGTTTTCGATCTCACGAGACCCTATTTCAAAATGGCAGCCGACGATGTTGAAACTTTCTTGAAGGCTGTGTTAGAGAAGTCAGAGGAAATAGGACTTCGTAAAGAGCACCGAGATGTTTCTGAGAACTTTCTAAGTGAGTTGCTGACACACGTTGATTTAGTAGTACAGACAGTGCAATTGTTGCATGAAATTGGAGATACTTCTTCATTGCCATATATGGACCCCGACGATTCGAAGAAGTGTAAAGATTTAGAGAACGTTTACTCCGAAATTGAAAAGGAGTTTATTGGTCTCTACAATAACGAATCCAGAACTACAGCTACATAGTACAGAGACAGCTCTAGTTAGAGTAAACAATGACATTCTTGTAGCCTTAGACAACCATCAGTCCGTTATACTGCTACTTTTAGATTTATCGGCTGCGTTTGATACTATAGACCATGACATTTTGCTTAACAGACTAAGTTATCGTTTTGGTATCTGTGGCTCGGCCCTCTCCTGGTTTAGATCGTATCTCAGTAATAGATTTCAGTATGTTAATATTAGAGGAGAGAAGTCTTCACACCGGCCACTGGTTTGCGGGGTGCCTCAAGGTTCTGTCCTGGGCCCTATTTTATATCTGCTATATACTTCGCCGCTTGGGGATATCGTGAGGAGGTATAACATGGGTTTTCACTTTTATGCGGATGATACCCAGTTGTACCTGTCCTTTGATTCCCGAAGTGGCGAAGGGCAAGCATCAGCCGTTGGTCTAATAGAGGCCTGTGCGACTGAAATAGATGACTGGATGAGGGCAAACAAACTAAAGCTTAATAGTGACAAGTCCGAACTTCTTATTATAAGTTCGAAGTACCGCCCTCGTCCTTTACTTAATTCTATCTCGATCAATGATAACGTAGTTCAGCCCTCAACGTCAGCTAGGAATCTAGGTTTTATAATGGACAATAGTCTAACTCTCGAAAAACATGTTAACTCTATTACCAAATCAGCTTTCTTTCACATCAGGAGGATTGCTAAAATTAGGGATTATCTCTCCGAGGACTCTACTGAAGCTCTTGTACATGCATTTATAACTTGTAGATTGGATAATGGTAACGCACTTCTGTATAGTCTGCCAAAATATCTTACGCAGAGACTGCAATCCGTTCAAAATTGTGCCGCCCGGCTTGTATCGCGCAAGTCGAGGTATGCTCGTGCTATGCCGCTACTGATGGAGCTCCATTGGCTGCCAGTAGAAAAACGGATTGTTTTTAAGTTATTATTATTAGTTTTTAAATCCCTTAACAATTTAGCACCTCTTTACATTAGTAGTTTATTGAATTCATATCATCCCTGTCGTAGTCTTAGATCAGCTGGCAAACGCCTTCTGGTCGCCCCGAGGTCTAACCAAAAGACCTATGGTGACAGGGCATTCTCGGTGGCTGCGCCGAGGCTGTGGAACGCTCTGCCCATTCAAATAAGGACAAGCAATACCCTTACCATTTTTAAATCTAGTCTTAAGACTTATCTTTTTAAACAAACATTTTTATAATTATTATTTTATATTTTTAACTGTAGTATTGTAAAGCGCCATAGTGCAGTTAGTGGATATGGCGCTATATAAATTTCTTATTATTATTATTATCCAGAACGTACAAATGGTGAAGAAGTAAAGGAAAAAGTGTCAAACTTGCTAGAAGAAGCTTCAAAGCTTCTTTCTAATGCAGGACCAGGTACGTCTGCGTCTGGCAAAGTGCTAGCACTGCTGCTAGCGCCAGAAGCGACAGAAGCTTGGCAGAAACCCTCAGTGACAGAGCACGAGGCATGCTGCAAGAAAGCTCTTCCGCTGGTCTTTATAAACGTCTGAATAGACATGAAAGACTTCGATCAGCGTCTCCATATCAGCAGGGCGGAAGTAGAAAATTATGCACCACGAGAAATTAAGCCCTCGTAGTTCTACCAAACTCTCTTTTGGGATAAAGTATCCGGGTCTACCGGGACGCTTTGTGTCCACAACCGACAGTGGTAGCTCGCAAGTAAGAGTAGTTCTGGATTCGTTATTGTAGAGACCAATAAACTCCTTTTCAATTTCGGAGTAAACGTTCTCTAAATCTTTACACTTCTTCGAATCGTCGGGGTCCATATATGGCAATGAAGAAGTACTGTATCTCCAATTTCATGCAACAATTGCACTGTCTGTCCTACTAAATCAACGTGTGTCAGCAACTCACTTAGAAAGTTCTCAGAAACATCTCGGTGCTCTTTACGAAGTCCTATTTCCTCTGACTTCTCTAACACAGCCTTCAAGAAAGTTTCAACATCGTCGGCGGCCATTTTGAAATAGGGTCTCGTGAGATCGAAAACGAGGCTGCTCTGACCGCGCTCGCCCCAGGAAGATTGAATGATATTTCGAAAAGTTTGAATGAAAATTATGAGTGAAAGTTTGAATGAAAAATTTACAGTTTAAATAAAAAAGTTTAAATAAAATATTAAAGTTTAAATAAAATGTTGAAGTTTAAATAAAACTTTTAACACAATTTAAACCAAAATAATATAGAAAATACATTTTATTCACAGATTAAATATTGCTACATATGGGCAGGCATACTGGAAACCACAGGAAGCCCAAACACTTTATAGAGGTCACACGGAGCAGCTCTATATATTTTCTACGGAGAAGCCGTCTATATTTTCTACGGAGAAGCCGTCTATATTTTCTACGGAGAGGCTCTATATTTTCTACGGAGAAGCTCTATATTTTCTACGCAACAGCTCTACTTCTACGGAGAAGCTCTATTTCTACGGAGAAGCTCTACTTCTACGCAACAGCCCTATTTCTACGGAGAAGCTCTACTTCTACGGAGAAGCTCTAGTTCTACGCAACAGCCCTATTTCTAGGGAGAAACTATGTTTCTACGGAGTAGCTCTACTTCTACGGAAAAGTTTCCCTTTTGTACAGAGAAATGTTATATTTGTACGGAGCAGGCGTTGTTTTCCTTGGAGATCTGGTGTCCCTAATGGGCCACCGTAGTAATATTGCTTAGCAGTCCCTGATTGAACAGTCCCTGATTGATTGAACAGGAAGTCCGGTATAAAAGACACCTTCAGTAGTCACTCAGCCTTTGTGGAGTGAACATCTGCTTGATGCTCCGCTTGAGTGCTCCCTGCTGATCGCGCGAAATTCAAATCAAACAGATAAATGTTAAACTTTAGAGTAAGAGCTACTAATCTCCCTCATGTCATGGAATTACTTTATATAATCCTTCAAAATAGAAGCAGAGCTACTAATCTCTCATGTCTACTTATAATCCTTCAAATATTTTATTTTACAAGAACCCGTGACTCATATACGAGTTATAAACTGGTTTGTATTTCTAAAATTCTGTGATGTGAATCCAGGCATTTTCCTTTTATAAAAATCTGTAATATTTGTAGCTTGAAAGTGATTTTATCAAATATTTTAACTGAATCACAGAATAGTTTAATTCACAAGGCGAAATAAGTAAAATTTCTGGATTAATGTCAAAATACCATTTTGGAAATACAAAACCCAACACTCAAACCCATAAATATTCTACTATTCGAATGATGCAGAAAATCGAGTGGTAGATAAAATATGAGCGGACGATCTTTATGGTCATTTACAATGGTGAGCCGCTTCGCGAGCCATTGTAAATGATCCTAAAGATCTGACGCGAATATTTTATCGTGCTTGTGAAATGAAACAATAATTGGAATGCACAATATTATGTGATCTGCGTTATTCTAATTATGGAAACTTGAAATGACCATGTATGTCCTGTAGGAGTTACAGATCTTTATCAAATGTTATGCATACTTATTAGCTGAGTACGAAATCATTATCGAAAGTTAATTTACTCAATAATTTTATTAGGATTTACAGTACTGTGCATGTGATCTGAATACTGAGCTGGGATTGGTTTTCACCCTCATTAATTATTCATGACTTTTACAATTAATGACAAGACACTTAAAAAAAAACCAATCTCAACCGTGATTCTTCGCGCGCCTAGTACGCCATTTGTTTTTCCTTCAAGGAAAATATTGTTTCAAGCGTTTTGAATAGCTAGCATTCCCACAGAACAATGGCGGCACAATGGGCAGTCCCACAGAACGATGGCGGCACAAGAGGCAGTCCCACAGAACGATGGGGGCACAAGGGGCAGTCCTACAGAACGATGGGGGCACAAGGAGCAGTCCCACAGAACAATGGGGGCACAAGGAGCAGTCCCATAGAATGACAACACAACGAAATGGAAGAGGAACACGGTAACAGAGGCGCGCTAGGGATCACGGGCGAGTGTCTCTTTAACCGCCTTCAAACATTTTCAGTTTCTTTCACTTACAAGTTCTGTTTTATTGCCTCGTGGTGTTGTGCATGTCAAGTGAAATTCAATATACCACATTTGCAAAGTTTACTTGGGTTACGAATTTCTGGTTTTAATGCTTATTCCTTTTTTTCTTACAGAGGTAGTATTTACTGAACTCCCATGTGACGTCACAGAATAGTATCCCACACTTAATAACCCTTTGCAACTAACAAATCACGTGGTTGTACTGGAGAGCAAAAAATATCAGACTTCGTTTATTTAAAGGCCTTGTACGAGATCGGTAGTGTTATTAGCAAAACCAGTTTGTAAATGCTATTTTCCACCTCCAATCAATTGCCGATCTTTCTAAAACTGCATTTTTGAAGATAGCTTGCTCTCCAGTATTCATGGCAACGCCTTTCCCATGGGGATCACGAGCTCAGTTCATTCGTTAATGAAGTATTATATCAGCACGTGACTGTTAGCTGTAAAGGGCCTATTAAATGCATTTTCTCACTCTAAATATTCCTGAACGAAGTTGCGCAACTTCGAAATATTTCCGCAGTCCAAAGGGATTGCAGACGCATCTCGGTCTGATTTGCTTCACACAAACACGAAGTTCCGTTTTAAGAGGATCAACCCCTTCCTCCCTTTTCACGTCTTTGGACCTCAAAATCTAAAATTCAAACTGCAGAACAGTAAAGAAAGTAATCAAGCATATCAGTCCTGTTATGTTAGATTTTATGGCTTAGAATTAAGCAAACCATTGATAGCGGAGCATAGCAGAGATGTTCACTTTACAACACGGCTGAATGACAATGGCATGGCCCTTTTATACCGGAACTTCCTGTTAATGTAAATTTGCACGTGAAGTTTGGATGAAATAATTTATCGACATGCATCCTATGACGTCACATGGGTCTCGTTACCAGACTACTACGGTCAGGAGAAGTTAACGTACGAGAAACCAAGATAGCGGCTGTACATTTGGTATATACTTCATGGTAGTGTTCCGTTCCATATAGTCTCTGCATAATACTGTAAAACAGTATGATTTTGCAGGGACACTATATGGAACGTAACATGAAGTATATACCGTACATTTGACCACAACTCCTTGTGAACCTAACAGAGTCCAAATAACAAGTAGGAATCCTCTATTATCTTATCTAAATTGTCTTGCATTTGCACTAGGTTATTTTTAAGTGCGTGTAAAAACTAGGCAAGATTCTATTGTTCAGCGGCAGTAGGCTTTTGGCACATAACAAGTGTCTGTTTTTCATATTGTGCACACATCACAACCTTAAATAATAAATTTCTAAAATCAAATCCACTAAAACTGTTTTAAAACTTTACTTTTGTGTGAAAACATTTCGTCCAATCACAAAACAAACATTCCCACGTTGAATTTTCGCCATATTAAAAGTTATGAGAGTTTTCACTACATGCAATTCAAAGCTGTTTAAAAAAAATGATATTCTTCTTCCAGTTGATAGATTTTGATGTCTAAGCCAATGAGGTGGACGATTGAAACAATACCACAATTAGCACTTTCTGCATTCCTTGCCGTTGGACTGCCTTGTTCTTAACCGGACTATTATTACTTTACCGCGATTTTATAACGATTTAGTTTTTCGCGTGCAAGGAATTGTACAGGCCGCCATCTTTTTCCATACGGATTGATTGGCCATTTTGACGATGTTGCGCGCGCGCGCAGCTAGAACAATGGCTACCCGTTTAAAAAAAACAAAATGCTGGTAAACCAGAACGAGAATTAGCTCAGCTCGCGTCTATTGTTCTACTGATACGTGCACAACGTCAATATGGCCTATGTACCGTGTAAGAAAAGTACTCGTTTACGTTTCACATTTATCTTCAGTTTTAAAAAATTGCACTCTATAGATGGTTGCACATGACGTCACGGCGGCCATGTTGGTGTACCTTTGACAATAGATTCTTCGTTAGCTTCTTTTGTTAGGTACACCAACATGACCGCCATTCTTTTGTCATTTGAATCTCTGGGGATTGACTCATCTATACTATTACCAAATTACACGTATTTGTGATTCCCCACCCTAAGCATGCAGCAGCCCATATGTGGATTGGAATACATGCCTCATTTTTTTAAATCACTGTGGAACCTCGTTATAACGACTTCCGAATACAATGCGAGGCCGATTCGCGAGACTAAACATTCAGATACTACCCTGGTCCCAGAGGTTTTCTAGAGATAGAACTCGTTTTCTCGCAGTTCGCTTCTTTCTCCGCGGCTTTCTCCGCGGCTGTTCTCTCTAGAAAACCTCTGGGACCAGGGTATTCAGATACATGTCTCCCGCTGAAATCAATAAAACTGTACTTTATCACATGCCTGACGAGGTAATTCCACGTTCTATAGAGGACATAACGAACATGTTCTTTCAGTCCCTTGGCACTTCATTATAACAAAGTTCCACTGTACTAGGTTTAGATTTTGAAAAAGCATAAGTGTTGGAGTGTGAAACAAATATATTTTCCGTCTAAAAGCTTGCATATATTTTTACTCAAACCCATGTTCATATTTGATTGCATACTACTCCGAAAACATTACTAAGTAATCCATGGTCTTTCTATGTATACCGTTTCGAGTGCAATTTGGGATTAATTTCCACGAGTGGGTTGGCGAGTGAAATTTGGGCTATTTGAAAAACACACGAGTGAAAATTAATCCCAAATTGCACGAGAAAAGCGTATGATTACTTATTAATAATATACATGAAACAAATTATCAGGAAGTGAAGTTGGCGAGACATGTGACAAAGTAATTTAATCAGTCAACAGACCATAATAGTTGACACTTCATTCAAATTGTTCGAGTGTTCTCAGAAGTCGAAAGGAAATGTTTCATTGCTTTAAAAAAGAAATTTGCATCGTGTTTCCTTTTTTCTGCACTGTGTTTCCTTGAAATTGCATTGCCCTCAACCAATCAGAATTTTTCTCATGTATATTATTAGTTTAAAAACAATACAAAACAATCCAGGGAAGTTATGAATGAAGGTTTTTAAAGGGGCACTGTCAATCGAATTAAACATGCAAGTTTCTTTAAAACAAAACTACAAAAATAACACCCAGAGAGAAGAGAAATACCATGTGCTTTCATACTTTTTCGCAAAGATTACAAAGCTTATTCAAAAAAACTTTATTTCGGTTCAGTGAACCGATTTCAAGTTGCTCTAAATTTCTCTAAAAAGCATCATTTTTCATCCACTAGAATCTTTGCCACCTTCATCAAAATTATCTCACATTTTCTTCAATGTACCTGGAAAGCAAACTCTGCCGGTTAATCTGAGTAGTCTTTCGTCACGAGAAAGGTTATCAGTGCCACTTTAAGAAAAAAATTGCTAAGATGCCAATATTAACAATGGAGATACTCTATCATCACAGAGTCAAGAGACATCTTGGAGGGTTATATGCTTAACGATGTGTTGAATACAAAGTTACATGAACGCGAGACGTAATTACCATTAAATAAAGGAAAGACTCTAAGTATTTCATTTCTTGAAGCCCAATTGCTATGAGAATTCATTCAGAAGATATTATAGACTTAAAGTGCACCTAACCCCTTTTGCAATTTTTATACATATGAATCTTTGAAAGGTTTTGAGTACTTCTGAGAAGAAATTTGTTCCTTATATAGAATACTCTATGTTCTATGCTTGTTTGAAATGGTGAAAATTTGACCTTTCCTGACCCATGACCGCGTTAGAAAAAGACTGGGTCGATTCTTGATCTACGTCATAATTCATTCCACTTTGCAATAATTTGAATAAATATTTAGCATTTTGTCTAAAATAACTGTTTTCTTTACTAACAACTCACAGACTGTGTATATTCTCTATATATAGATGTTGTTGTGATAGAAAGGCGCCATGGAGAATAATGAAGTGACGTAAGATCAAGAATCGACCCAGGCTTTTTCTTACGCGGTCATGGGTCAGGGAAAGGTCAAATTTTCACCATTTCAAACCAGCATAGAACAGAGTATTCTATGTAAGCAAAAAAATTTCTTCTCAGAAGTACTCAAAACTTTTAAAATTTTCATATGTATAAAAATTGGAAAAGCGGTTAGGTTCACTTTAACTCCTAAGAGCTTCGGATTGTACTAATAAACGAATCCCCACCCCTCCCCCCTGACACTTCTCTCCCGACCACCGTCTTTCGATTCACGTGATTCATGGCTCCCTGTAACACAGCCATACAAGAAGAAACGCGAATTCTTTTTGTTTTTGATGTTTAAAATGTCCATTACAGCCATGTCTATTCATTGGAAAATTGCTTCATTCTTTAGCGATCTTTGAGCTCTCGTTTGACTCTCTTGGAGAGCCTTCCAAACACAAGACCACCTATAAATATTAATGCTAACGCCACGGCGAATACCATGAAGAAATAGTTCTTGGAAGGAGAGGCAGAGATAGCCAACGCAAGATCACCCAGTGACTCGGGTGCCACCAACTGCAATGAAAGAAAAAGATATGATCTTTCACGAGCTAAATTGCTAAGAGATATGATGACGTAAGAAAACTTGTCTTCCCACACAATATGATTTCTGCCAAATAAAGAGCTGTTGCTCTCCTCGATTAGAATAAAGTGTTTCCACCACCTGAAACAGGCACCGGCAGCCTGATTTTCGTACGGTACGAGGTCGCCCGCTCACTTCCTCCCCTCTACCCGGACGACCTCGTTCCGTCTGAAAATCAGGCTACACCACCGGCGGCAGCACTACTACTACCACCACTACCCGGCACTACTATATTACTACTACCACCACTACTATATTACTACTACCACCACTACCCGGCACTACTATATTACTACTACCACCACTACTATATTACTACTACCACCACTACCCGGCACTACTATATTACTACTACCACCACTACCCGGCACTACTATATTACTACTACCACCACTACCCGGCACTACTATATTACTACTACCACTACTACCCGGCACTACTATATTACTACTACCACCACTACCCGGCACTACTATATTACTACTACCACCATTACCCAGCACCACTAATGATGAGAACACATCTTACCTTGGCAAACTCCCACATCTTTATACGAGCTTTCAGTTGTAAGTTACACTTCCGACCGAGTTTGTGCCTTTTGCTTTGCTTGACTTCAATTAAGCAACTCATAACTGAAAATAAAAAGGCAGAATAAGGACTTTCCATTACATTATTAAGGTCGATATCAGTGTGATAAAGCCGTGAATAAAATCAGTATCAACAGTGAAGTGTTGTATTGCCCAATCAAATGCTTGCATTATTTATTGCTGAAGATTCGTTCGCAATATGGCATTAAAAGTCACGCGCTTGCCCTTGCTTCGAACAATCGGGCCCAGGTCCAAGAATTTTTTTATAAAACGCTTGGAGATGTGGAATTGATCTTCTCGTGTTCAACTCGATCTCACTCGTGAGATATCGAGTTGAACACTCGAAGATAAATTCCATTTACTATATAATTATCGATGAAATACCAGTGTATATTTCTTTCTAAAAAGTGATATCTTCACGTGTGTGAAGATATCCGCACGTTTGAAAATATGACTGGCTTTTTTTTTTTTTTTTGCCTTTTTAGGAAGAGATGAAAACTGGTATTTCACCGACAATCGTATATTAAACAGAACATTACATGGCCGCTTGGAGATACGTATTTTATCTTCGAGTGTTGATGACATATCTTACCGTATCTCCGCACGCCATGTATTGTTCTCTATTTCTTAAAGTAGCCAATCAGCAACGCAAACGATAATTTTTCACTAGTGATAAAATGTACATCCAATCGGTAACGCAAATGATTAACTTTCATTGGTGAGGAACGAATGTACTGGAAAAGTTGTCAAGTTCGCGCGCTCATCATCCGAAGGTTTGTATCTGAAGCTTGCTCTGCAGATGATTTACTGTTTGGAAACAAGAAACAAAACACCTTCCAGAAAACGCAGAGGTGTGGAATAGCTGGAGATCTTTGTAAGACTGAAGGAAGATTCAAAACATTTCTGGTTTTGCACCACAGTTCGAAATAAAGATGGCGACGAGTACGAACCGTCTTCGCTTCGCAGTTTACAAGCCAGCTTTGAAAGACATCTTAAAAGAGAAAACTACCCTGCAAGCATAATTGGTGTTCGAGAAAACTTGGTGTTCGAGAAAACCGGAAGGTTCTTCAGTCCAAACAAAAACAGCTAGGATATGTAAAGAAACAGGCTGAAAGCGGCGGTGGTTTTGTCAGAAGACGAAATAAAAAAATTGTAAGAGAAAGGCTTGCTTGGTACACGTAGCTCTAAACACTCTTGAACACGCTATGGCTTAAAACATTCTTCTCTTTGGCCTTCGAGGGTGTAAAGAAGATCGTGATATGTGTTGGGGACATGTTCAACTACAGAAAACAGCGGACGGACTTCAATGAAAGCCGGCAACAAAACTAGAACAGGTTCGGACTGTCGACATGTATTAAAGGAGCTGTGTCATGGCTTTGCGCATGTCTGGAATCAATGTGGCTGTTAATTGGCTTCAAACAATTAGAGTCCCCTCCCTTAGCTTAATGCTTGATTGAAAGAATATGCAATATTTTCCTTGAAGACTAGATCTACACAGTTTGTTAGTCATTTTCGCACATTTACTTTGATTTCATCCATCCCACACGTGTGCTAGGCTCGTCAGTTTATATGAAAACTGCTGAAAATAAAGTTGTGTCCCTAACTAGACCATACAGGTACGCCAAAATTGTCTATCTTTGATCGCTGTAAAATTATATTTCAAAAACGTTCCCTTTTAATCTGTTTATATTTAGTCTGTTTTACAAAACAAAACTACATCACAACCGTTAACTCGAGTTTTATGGGTTCGCAACAGCAGTGGTTTACATCAAAAGAACAGGTTAGAAAAACATCTCAGTACCTATAAAATAAACAAATAACAGCATGGAAAATGCTTTGTATGATTTTTTTCACTCAGAACTCACCCGCTCGAAGACTCGCTCGTTCGTTTTTTGATACGCCTCTACTCGTGAATAAAAATGCGCGCATTTTCCATGAAGTAATCTAGATATATATCTACGGTCATCACCAAAACATCTTGAAATTCATTATATACTGGGCAAAATAGGAGGTAAATAATCTTGATATTTATTATTAGTATATACCACACCAGTGAGTATCACTTTTCGCGCGCTCTGATTGGCTACTCAAACTGTGAATATGATTTCGTATTCAACTCCAAGCAAAGCAGCGATCATCTCGCGCGAGTTTTTCTCCATTTGACAGAAAATAAAATAACTATTTGGTGCTGGCTATTCACCTGGAGTGTGGTATATACTAAAACAATTATTCACCTCAGTGTTGGTGAGTAGTGGCGGATATTAAACGGCTCGGTAAATATCCACCACTATTCACCTCCACTACGGTGAATAAATGTTAATTATATACTGGGGGGAATTTATTATTATACACTGGGGGAAATAAGAGGTGAATAATCCAAAGTCTTTCAAAATGGTGGCTAAGAACTACCAATTGGACTATTACTTTGTTGGCAACAGCATTTCCCAACGACTCATGTAAGGTTTTTAAGAAATTCCAGGAGCCCCTGGTAATCGTTACCTCGTCCATGTCCTGGGTCCACATCTTCACAGAAATGCATGATGTTGGTACGACAAGCCTCGAACAGAACAGGGTCGGCATACACGTCCGTCTTGCCTTCAATCATCGTACGAACAACTTCCTGTATAGAGAAAAACAAAGAGGTTTACAACTGGTTTCGCTCATGATCATTAGTTTTGCAGTCAATGAACTGGTTGACTGGCTTTCGTGTTAAAGTCGGTGATTTGCAGGAAAAACCGCGCATGCGCAGATCCCAGTGAACTGTTGACTGGCTTTCGTGTTAAAGTCACTGCGATTTGGAGGAAAAGCCGCGCATGTGCAGAACCCAGTGAAGTGTTAAATATCAGAGTTTTTCTCTCCCGTGTGATTGGTGTAATGTATCTAGTGTTGGTGACCCGATATTTGCTCTCCGCCAGACGTTAAGTATCAGTGAGAGCGTAGCGCATGCAAGGGCTCCAGTAAAACTTGCTTTATTATACTCCATGTCAAACGCCTTTTTCGATTGGAGGAGAACGTATCACGTGACGGCTTCAAAACATCATAACTCCCTAGGGAAACATCATCTTAACTTTGGAGTTGCACGTGCGTATAGAGACTGCAGGAAATTTGTGGCGCGTGGAGTCAAGTTGACCAGAACTTGGGCAACGGAAGACAAAAATGTGCTCTCTGTCAAAATTAGTTTCTTGTTCGCCTTTTAACGCTTTTCACCTCTAAATTTTCGAATTATAAAAAAACATTAAGTTATTAAGTTTATTAAAGGGGCTATGTCATGGTACTGCGCATGTATCGAGTAATCGCCCGTTGGTGGCTGTTAATTGGATACAAACAGTTAACTTCCCTCCCTTACCGCTTGATGAAAGGATTTTCAATATTTTCCCTGGAGACTGTTTATATACACTGTTTGTTAGGTAATTTTTGGATATTTGCATATTTGCTTTGATTTTAAGCAACCCACATGGCCGAGAGGTTCCTTAGTTCATATCAAAATTTCCGGGCCGGAACGCGAATGTAAAGACTAGTACCGTGACATAGCCCCTTTAATTAATGGTACGCGTAAGAACTGTAGCGAAAACAATAGGCTTGCGGCATATCCCCACATTCAATGTTGCTTGAATATGCCTTAAATGTTGTACGAGATGTCCACATTCGAAACTACACCCAGAAAATAAAGTATTTGTTATGCTCTTGGCCCTTTTTGCTGTGAAAACTCAAAGCAACTACCATCCAGCCAATTGAAAAGGGAGAACAAATCTTTCAATCACAAATTTGAGAACTTTCCCCACATACAATATTCTTCGAAATTAAATCAAGGTAAATTTTATCAAAAATAAATTAAAACTTCAAAATATCTCGAATTTTAATGTCTTATTTCGATGACTTTCTATTGAATTTATGAGTATCAACCAATTAAATTACGAGAAATTAACACCTTTTTACATTCCTTGCCGTAGAGTATGAGGTACTGAAGTCAGGTACTAATCTCTAATCCGGACCATTACTTAAAGTGCATAAGAAGCGAGCTAATGTTAAAATGCTTTCGAAATGAGGAATAATTATATTTTCCGTTTGTCAACATCTCATCTCCTTTCAGAGATATTCAGGTTTTTGTAATATGCAAATGAGATTACCTATGATGTCATTTTGTTTGCACAGCCATGAAGACATTACAAAATGAAGAATATCTCTACAAGTATTGGATAAAAACTATTGAAACTCTGCACATGTGGTACTATTGAAAATACCCATCATTGTGCAAATTATGTTGCCATGGAAACACTCTGGCCCAGGCTTCCACTACAAATAACACAAAATTCCCTAAATTCTCCTTTGTCAAACACCATTTTTTGGGGTGTAGGTCCAAAATAAGATTTGGAACAATATAGGCATTGTGTGCGAGTAGTTTAAGCAACTTATTTTTTGTAACAAGAAAAGAAATTGGAATTTTATGTTCAAAGTACACATTGTGCAATTTGCACAATGATGTGTACTTTTCATAGTGTCATACATGTGCAAAGTTTCAGTAATTTTTATTCAATACTTGTAGAGATAGTCTTCATTTTGTGATTTGTCTCCAGGCTATGCAAACAATGACGTCATAGGTCATCTCATTTGCATATTACAAAAACCTGAATGTCTCTGAAACGAGATAAGATGTTGACAAACGGAAAATGTCATTATTCCTCATTTAGAAAGCATTTTAACATTAGGTCAACTTAATTTTCGCTTCATATGCACTTTGAGGTCTCGCGTCCTCTACTGAACTTACAGCTTGGGGTTTTCACGTTGTGCTTCTTTGCAGACTACATACATTTCCACGTGCATCTATCACAAGTATTTTGTAATTAGCTCTGTTTTTCGCCGTCGTCCTAGACGTTATCGTCGTGGTTGCCCTGGGAAAATTATTCCCGAAAAAATGCCTATTATTCTATTCTTTTATTCCCGAAAAGTTGTGACGTCACCGACCAATTGTCAACAGAAGGTAACAGTGAGCAGTAACGTCACAAGCCATTACAAACCACAGGGATCCCATTAACCCACTCAGACAAAATACCAAGCCAGAAGGCCTAGGGACTAGGTTGAGAGAACATGGCCACTCAATGAAGACATTTAGAATGAGTATTATACAAAAAAACGCACTGTATTTTGTATTATTTACGAAGGCAAACCCTCCTAGTCAATCCCTGGCCCGCGACTTGTTCCCCTGGCCCGCGACTTGTTCCCCTGGCCCGCGACTTGTTCCCCTGGCCCGCGACTTGTTCCCCTGGCCCGCGACTTGTTCCCCTAGTTACTCTTTACGTATGGGAGAAGTAGAGGAGAGTAGAAAAAAGGCAGGTGTCACGAGTGGAACTCGAAATGTCGCTTGACCACTTTCACTCTCTTGTTTTCTAGTCATATACACTGCTAACACTACATGGTACGTTTGTTGACAGCCATATAAAATAACAATGGGCCTTACATGTCTACTTACGGCTTGTTTTCATATGATCGCCCCGATCTACTCGATTGTTTTCGATTTTTTTGTTCGGTGTGAATCGAAGCGTAAATATATACGCAGAACAAAAGAATCTAGCGATCGAGGCGATCATATGGAAACCAGCCTTGAGCAAACACTGCTTCCTAATGATTTATGGAGAGAGAGAGTTATTGCATAAAATGAGAAAATCTCATCGCCCTCGGTGAATAAATCACATACATGTCAACGCCGCAAGTGTTTTTGTGTCCCCGGGTACAGAGCTGCGGGTACAAGCACTTGAGATATACCTACCACGTAACAATTGGATTCCTTTTGCATGCTGTCTAATTTCCCTCTCAGACACTCTTCCACTTTTCCTCTACCAGGCTCGATATCAGCACAGTGTTTGTTGACCTAAATAAATGATTACACATATTCTCAAACTCATGAATAATTCATGCCGTTCACGTCCAATCACCGGATGCATATACCACATCACGTAGATGCATTTGGATACCCAATGAAAGCCCATATACCACTCACTAGTGTAAGTGGTATATACCAATTTAGTAATCTACATATTCATAACTCTAAATATGACACTTGGAAATAACTATTGGATGACATCCTACTGTAGCTTTACATAAGGAGAAGTAAAGGAAAAGATAGAAATAAAATTCAGCGTACAGAGTATGACTCCCCTCTACTTCTAGTCCTCTGACATGCCCACAACACTATAGAAATGCTCGTTAAAATGAAACAGAGCAAATAACAATGACAAGCCTTGTGATTAATAACTGCATCCAGTAAAATACCAGACAAACAATACGTCCTAATGATCTAATGACTACTTTAGCTCTTTGACGGGAAAAATATATTACTGGGTGATAAAAATGCCAAGGTGTTAGATGAATATATTTTGTAGTTTTGGGGCTATCGTGCGACTGAATCCTGTTTGAGCTATGGTGTGCAACTCAAAAGTTGTCGCAATTTATTTTCATTTTGTCCCGACATATCAACGATCTCCCAGAAAATTCCCTGAGCCTACCAATTCCCAACATTTTCTTAAGATTCCCGACACAACAAACTACTGTTTGAACACCGGAAATCAACTGTAATTGAGAATATATATGTAATTGTAAATTGCTAATTGTATTTTGAACCGACTGCTTGACTTTATCGAAGCCAATAGAAGAAAATTATTTGCTGCTCGCCATCTTGATAACAGCCGAGATCTTGCTCTTTGGAAACTGATAGTTCACACAGAGTTAGAAAGAGTTCGACTACACTTCAACAAATTCATAATTACACAAGAATTGCATACACAGAAATGCGTTAAAGAACGGTTGAACGTTGTTAGCTCAAACAATGCAGATTCCTCCTCGTGTAATGTCACGTGACGATCAGATCCGTACAAAGCAGTGTGGTAAAAAAAGACAATAGAAGTGATGCATTGTGGTAAAAAACAAATCGAGATTTGGACCCGCTTACAGATTAGAACTGCTGCCTTGCTCGCTCGCTTCAGCAGCAACTAGCTGTGCGATTGGTACTGTGGTTATAGTTAGAAAGTCGAGGTCTCATTCGTTAGTCAGCCCTAGAATATCACGCCAAATCGACCTCGGTTGCCGACACAGATGTTGCTCACCGCCAGAGATTTGTTTGCGCCCTCACGGATTCTTTTACGGCCCCATTCGCCATTTTACGTGGTCATCTGAGCCACGAGGGTTTCACAGTCCCCAATGTAGAGAGCCAGGTTTTTACACCTTGAGAAGAATCACCTTGACCGGGACGTAAAATTACATGGTATGTGCTTGAGCCTAGTAAGTGCGATTTTAGTTTTGTTTTTTTAACTCTCTTATGCATTTGTCTGGAATCAATGTTCGATTGGTGGCTGTTCATTGGCTTCAAATGGTTAAATTCCCCCTCATTAATGCTTGATCGAAAGGATATGCAATATTTGCCTTGAAAACTAGATTTATGCAGTTTGTTAATAATCATTTTTGCACATTTACTTTGATTTCATCCATCCCACACGTGTGCTAGGACAGTCAGTTTGTCACGGTGTGTTACATGAATGAATCCTGGATCGCTTTTGAAATTTGTTACCGAAGTAGAAAGGGGCGAGCCCATTCAGTCATTACAGTTTCTCTAAAGCTATATGTAGAATTGTTTATTTAACTAGAAGCCATTGCAGGTGGCGCAAAATTGGGGTGATATCGTCGAATTTGCGTCCACCGTTTATAATTCAGAGTTTACATATGCCTGATTCCAGTGGCCCGAGGGAAATTAAGACGCAAAGAGAGAAGAAAGGAGAGAAGATAATTTCCCTTCCATGCAAATACCGTAGAATCCAATGTATAGTCCCGGGGACTATCCGCCATCACCAGGATATGGGTGTTATGCATGGGGGTATTATGACAGGAAAAGAGAACGAAACAACAGGTAACACTCGCATTATTTTGCTGTAGTACAGCGTTTTAAAAGCGGAAATTAACATTTTAGTTTAAAATAACAAACCATAAAACAAAACTACCGTACCCATATAAATATAACAGGGCACATTTATTTCGAACAAGTTACAAAATCTGTTTTTGGAGGGGGTCCATCAGGGAGGATTATACATGGGAGTAATGGACATAGAGTAGAAAGGGATTAGACATGGGAGTAATGGACATGAAGTAGAAAGGGATTAGACATGAGAGTAATGGACATGGAGTAGAAAGGGATTATACATGGGAGTAATGGACATGGAGTAGAAAGGGATTATACATGGGAGTAATGGACATGGAGTAGAAAGGGATTATACATGGGAGTAATGGACATGGAGTAGAAAGGGATTAGACATGGGAGTAATGGACATGGAGTAGAAAGGGATTAGACATGGGAGTAATGGACATGAAGTAGAAAGAGATTAGACATGGGAGTAATGGACATGGAGTAGAAAGGGATTAGACATGTGAGTAATGGACATGAAGTAGAAAGGGATTAGACATGGGAGTAATGGACATGGAGTAGAAAGAGATTAGACATGGGAGTAATGGACATGGAGTAGAAAGGGATTAGACATGGGAGTAATGGACATGGAGTAGAAAGGGATTAGACATGGGAGTAATGGACATGGAGTAGAAAGGGATTAGACATGGGAGTAATGGACATGGGAGTAATGGACATGGGAGTAATGGACATGAAGTAGAAAGCGATTAGACATGGGAGTAATGGACATGAAGTAGAAAGAGATTAGACATGGGAGTAATGGACATGGAGTAATGGACATGGAGTAGAAAGGGATTATACATGGGAGTAATGGACATGAAGTAGAAAGAGATTAGACATGGGAGTAATGGACATGGAGTAGAAAGGGATTATACATGGGAGTAATGGACATGGAGTAGAAAGGGATTATACATGGGAGTAATGGACATGAAGTAGAAAGAGATTAGACATGGGAGTAATGGACATGGAGTAGAAAGGGATTATACATGGGAGTAATGGACATGAAGTAGAAAGAGATTAGACATGGGAGTAATGGACATGGAGTAATGGACATGGAGTAGAAAGGGATTATACATGGGAGTAATGGACATGAAGTAGAAAGAGATTAGACATGGGAGTAATGGACATGGAGTAATGGACATGGAGTAGAAAGGGATTATACATGGGAGTAATGGACATGGAGTAGAAAGGGATTATACATGGGAGTAATGGACATGAAGTAGAAAGAGATTAGACATGGGAGTAATGGACATGGAGTAGAAAGGGATTATACATGGGAGTAATGGACATGAAGTAGAAAGAGATTAGACATGGGAGTAATGGACATGGAGTAATGGACATGGAGTAGAAAGGGATTATACATGGGAGTAATGGACATGGAGAAGAAAGGGATTATACATGGGAGTAATGGACATGGAGAAGAAAGGGATTATACATGGGAGTAATGGACATGAAGTAGAAAGAGATTAGACATGGGAGTAATGGACATGGAGTAGAAAGGGATTATACACGGGGATGTGATTATATACAGGCCCGGGGGGGCTAGAGCAGATTTCGTGGGTCACTGACTACGGCATGGTTACTGTACGACATGCAGTATTTTTGCACCTCATTTCTTATTGGTTAATCAAAAAGCAACCTAAATTCCGATTCGACCCAGAAATCGTCAAATACTTAAACATAACCCACTGGCGTGGGAGACTTGGTCATGGCTCCCTGTATTTCAACGTAAAATAAAACTATTAGTCGGTGATTCCCGGACTTCCGGAATCGGATTCTTCCAGAGCCCTATTTTTTCGTCGAGCATGTGCAGTAAGAAACAAATGGGGTCTGGGTACGAGTTGACAGGTCTGCATAACGCTTGCGCAAGCGTGAATAATCACGCTCATTTTGGTTGAATTTTCACTCGTAATTTGGACTTTAAAGTGCTTATCACGAACCAGTCCCAAATTTAATTGGCTTGACGACTAAACTAATAGCTTAACTCTTGCGATTTTCCCCTTAACCCCCGGTCTATTTTGCGATGTGCCGAGTTTTTTTAAACAGAAACCATTAGCAAGGTATATACTTCATGGTAGTGTTTCGTTCCAAATAGTCTCCCTGCATAATCATTTTCTCTACGGTACGAAACACTACCATGAAGTATATTAGGAGCATGTAGAGCTGCTCCCGCGATTTCTACCGCTGACTGGACATGCGCAGTATTTTGCATAAGAAGTGTTAACATACCTCACGTTTACAAGCACTAGAGAGTATGGGATCCAGACGGTAATCCATCGCTTCCTCGTG
This sequence comes from Actinernus sp. WN-2022, assembly GCA_030867875.1. Classification (NCBI taxonomy): domain Eukaryota; kingdom Metazoa; phylum Cnidaria; class Anthozoa; order Actiniaria; family Actinernidae; genus Actinernus; species Actinernus sp. WN-2022. The sequence continues at coordinate 97,489,824 of JAOWCC010000019.1, forward strand.
CATTACGGTACGTATGTATAACTCGCAGTTTTCGCTTAGTTTCTGCAAAAGAAAAGAAAACTGTGAGCACGTGGTTGCCTTCGAAGTCTCTTCTCTCAATGCTCGATTGATATACAATATTCTCCATACGTCAATACAAGTTTGTTAGCTATTTTGCATATTTGCTTTGATTTTAATAATACCACGTGAGCGCGGGCTTCGTCAATTCGTTTAAGAAATGAAACAGATATTCCGTGTTTGCACAGACTCATGCAAACCGTGATAAGTTTGGGAGAATTCGAGAGCAGAACTCTGCTCTCGAAATGTTTGTACCTGCTCTCAAACTTACCGAGGTTTGCATGAGCCTGTGCAAACACGGAAGATCTGTTTAATTTCTTTTACAAAATAATTTTGATAAAAGAAGCACTTATGGTGCTTGTCTTACTGTGCGACGTAATTTCCATGTATGCACAGGCTAGTGAAAACATGGCTATCAGCCAATCAGAACGAGCGTACTATCTAAATTATTTTATAAATGAAAATACTGTCCGGAACGGAGTGTGAATAAAAAGGCCTCTCGCCGTGACACTCTCTCAAACAACACCTTAAGTGCATATATATATATATATATATATATATATATATATATATGTAAACACAAATGAAGTAAGACGATGTTTAAACGATAGCCACCTATATTTCGGCCGTGTAGAACGGCCTTCTTCAGGGTGAATGAATAAACCGTTACATTCGTGATTCTACAAGTAATGATGACAAATACATACAGAATTGAAAGTGCGCGCGCATAATATAACTGGAAAATGGAATACAACTCCAAACTATGCGCGCACTATATAACGCTCTACAAATTGCGCGCGTAACCATTTAGGAACTACTAGCATAAAATGAAATAATAAGTTAAGACCAAGAACTATAGATATGAGCCTATCTTCGCGCACGGCTCTTGCGATTCTCGTCATAAAAGAAATCACTCTCGTTTAGTCCATTAGGCCTGATAGTGTTAAGCTTGTAAGCCCACTGTCCTTCTTTAACTCTAAGGTCCTCCTTAGCAAACACCTTATCTATAAGCTGAACGCTTAAATTATCCAATCCATTATGTCCTTGGCTGTAGAAATGTCTGTATATGAAATCATCGGTTTCCTTGTTACTAGGCGATAATTTGGCATGAGCCCGTAGTCGACTCTTGTGATTATTAAACCTTAATCTAAACTTAGTGGTAGTAGAGCCGACATATTGAATACCGCATACTTTACAACTGAGAAGATAAATAACATTACTAGAGTTACAGTCTAGTACATAGTTAATTGAATACGATTTCTTTGTAGTATTGCTATTGAAGGTGTTGATACAATGCATATAGTTGCAGACGTCGCATCTTTTGTCATTACATTTCCGTGTACCTGGAACTGTATTGGTGTTCTTTAATGGTTTCAGTTTAGCACGAACCAAGTAGTTCCGCAAGCTTTTCGGGCGTCGAAATGCCATTATCGGAGTTTCCGTAATGGCTCTCCTACATCTATCTGAGCTGTGTAGGAGCGGGTGCAACTCCCTAAGTATCCCTCCAATGTTAGATAGGCCCGGGTGGTATGTAACAACAAACGGTGTCCTATTTTTCTGTACTTTGGCTTTAGGTGTTAATGCCTGTTCCCTGTCCATCATTCTTGCTCTTTGTATTTGGCTCTTCACATAACTTCTCTTGTATCCCCTTACTATCAAGAAGTTACATAACTCCGCAGCCCTCCGTTCAAATAATTCCAATGTTGAGCAAATGCGTCTAAGTCTCATGGCTTGTGCGTATGGTATACTCTTCTTGCAGCTATTGGGGTGGCATGACGTGTGGTACAGGTATTGATGTTTATCTGTTGGTTTCGTGTATAAGTCGGTATCAATGCTGCCATTATTGTTGATAATTTGAAGATCCAGAAAGTTAATACGATCTTGTGACCAGTCCCATGTAAATTTGATGGTATTATGAGCATGAGCATATATATATAGCCAATGTGTAGACTACTCAATTTTTGAGTACATAGATTTAATACAAATCTGTTTCGTAGACCGACGTGAAGTCGATCCACTCTTCAGTTAATCTCTATACACTGAAGCATTGCTAAGAGCTACCACAATAATATGATCACGTCAATAAACCGTTAAATAGTTGCGCGCGCTAAAGTGATCGTGTTTTATGTTACGACAATCTCCACAATCTCCGCAAGAGCGGTTATACACACAAACTCGAATACAAACCTAAGCCGCAAAACACACCAACACCGAAACGTAATCGTCACAGAAACATAATTTGGTTCAACCCGCCGTTTAACAAGAACGTTAAAAGTAATATCGGAAGAGAGTTCATCAACTTGATAGACATATATTTCCCGGCTGGTCACAAACTAAAGAAGATATTTAATAGAAACACACTTAAACTAAGCTACAGTTGTATGCCCAACGTGAAGCAGATAATAGACGGACATAACAAAGCCACCCTGAAGAAAGACGTACAGCCACAACACGACGAAACTACAAACACGTGCAACTGCAGAAAAAAAGTCGAGTGCCCATTAGAGGGAGAATGCTTGACGAAAGAAATTATCTACCAAGCCACAGTTACTACCAAAGACGCAACAGAGACATACGTAGGACTGACAGCGACAGAATTTAAGACCAGATGGAGAAATCACCAGATGTCGTTCAAGCACAAAAAAACGGAAGAACGATACTGAACTCAGTAAATATTTGTGGCACTTAAAGGGAAAGCAGGAAAACTACACAATCAAGTGGAGAATCCTCGCCAAGGCAAAGTCCTATTCAAATCTCACGAAGAGATGCAACCTATGTACTACAGAAAAACACCTGATAATAACTGAGCCACATAAGGCAACCTTAAATAAACGTAACGAACTCGTATCAACATGCAGACATCAACGGAAATACATTCTCAAGTATAATTAAACGTAATACACCATGCGCGCAATCACTTTAATGTGCGCACTCATTTTACGGCTTATTTCGAAGGTTTGACATACCAATCATATTGTCGTATATCTCTTATCAATGCTCCGATTTGTGGAGATTGTCGTAACATAAAACACGATTACTTTAGCGCGCGCAACTATTTAACGGTTTATTGACGTGATCATATTATTGTGGTAGCTCTTAGCAATGCTTCAGTGTATAGAGATTAACTGAAGAGTGGATCGACTTCACGTCGGTCTACGAAACAGATTTGTATTAAATCTATGTACTCAAAAATTGAGTAGTCTACACATTGGCTTAATCCGCTCCTTTATTGTAGAGCACTATCTTGGTTTCACCGGTGAACTTCACCTGAATTACGCTCCTGTAAAGTAGAGCACTGTTTTACTGAAGAACCAAATATGGAACGCATGTCGTTCAACTACTCAACGAAGAACATCCCTGTTGCATCACCAAAGGACTACACCAAACATATGATCGACAAGACAGAACAATTTTTACGTAGGATGAGATGGAAAGCTTTCCACTTCTTAAACCCCGGACTAACCGCGACTAAAGAAACTTTCGGTTTCAAGACAAGAAATTGTCCACCCGCCATTGAAGAGATGAAGAAATTTGAGGATGGTATGATAAGCATAATACAAAACATTAATTTCCAAGATGTCAAATGCCAATTCCAACACGACCTGAAAGAAGATATCACCTCAGTCAAGAACGACAAACATCTGTTCGTTAAAGCAGATAAATCAACCAATTTTTATAAATTGGACACTTCAAAGTATAATCAACTATTAAACGGCAACGTAACTAAGACATACAAGAAAACCGATAAGAAACAACTGAGCAAGATTGATGCTGAAGCGAAAAAAATTGCCATGAAACTGGACATAGATGACCGCGTTGAGATTACGGCCACGAAGGAAGCGTTTATCACACTTAAAGACCACAAGGAAAACTTTGAAAACAAACCTACTTGCCGACTGATAAACCCATCGAAGCCAGAAATAGGTAAAGTAAGCAAACAAATTCTCGAAAAAATCAACCGACAACTCGTAGACATCACAAAAGTTAACCAGTGGAAGAATACATCCTCCATGCTTCAATGGTACAAACAAATAACAAACAAACGTGATTCAGCATTTATATGCTTCGACGTGGTTGAATTTTATCCTTCAATGTCAGAAGCGCTCTTAAATCGGGCCCTCGATTTTGCATCCAAATACGTGACCATCTCAGCTGACGATCGCCAGATAATTCTTCATGCAAAGCGTTCTCTTCTATTTAACAATGGCGACCCGTGGGGTAAGAAGAACTCGACCATGCTCTTTGACGTCACCATGGGGAGTTACGACGGAGCAGAAACATGTGAACTAGTCGGTTGCTATCTCCTCTCAAAACTAAAACAGATATCCGGTAATGACATTGGCCTATATCGAGACGACGGACTTGCCATACTCAGTAAAACCCCGAGAGAAATCGAGAAGATTAAGAAAGAAATTTGCAAAGTCTTTGCCGATAATGGACTGAGAGTAACCATTGAAGCAAATAAGAAAGTCGTCAACTTCCTCGACGTAACGCTTGACTTGAATACCGAAAAATACAAACCATACGCCAAGCCAACAAACATCCCCCTTTATGTGCATAGCAAATCAAACCACCCGCCTAACATAATCAGTAATATCCCTGAATCAGTTAACAGAAGACTCTCAGAAATTTCATCGGACGAAGATGTATTCAACGAAGCGGCACCCGTGTACCAAGAAGCGTTACGCAAGAGCGGTTATACACACAAACTCGAATACAAACCTAAGCCGCAAAACACAGCAACACCGAAACGTAATCGTCACAGAAACATAATTTGGTTCAACCCGCCGTTTAACAAGAACGTTAAAAGTAATATCGGAAGAGAGTTCATCAACTTGATAGACAGATGTTTCCCGGCTGGTCACAAACTAAAGAAGATATTTAATAGAAACACACTTAAACTAAGCTACAGTTGTATGCCCAACGTGAAGCAGATAATAGACGGACATAACAAAGCCACCCTGAAGAAAGACGTACAGCCACAACACGACGAAACTACAAACACGTGCAACTGCAGAAAAAAAGACGAGTGCCCATTAGAGGGAGAATGCTTGACGAAAGAAATTATCTACCAAGCCACAGTTACTACCAAAGACGCAACAGAGACATACGTAGGACTGACAGCGACAGAATTTAAGACCAGATGGAGAAATCACCAGATGTCGTTCAAGCACAAAAAACGGAAGAACGATACTGAACTCAGTAAATATTTGTGGCACTTAAAGGGATAGCAGGAAAACTACACAATCAAGTGGAGAATCCTCGCCAAGGCAAAGTCCTATTCAAATCTCACGAAGAGATGCAACCTATGTACTACAGAAAAACACCTGATAATAACTGAGCCACATAAGGCAACCTTAAATAAACGTAACGAACTCGTATCAACATGCAGACATCAACGGAAATACATTCTCAAGTATAATTAAACGTAATACACCATGCGCGCAATCACTTTAATGTGCGCACTCATTTTACGGCTTATTTCGAAGGTTTGACATACCAATCATATTGTCGTATATCTCTTATCAATGCTCCGATTTGTGGAGATTGTCGTAACATAAAACACGATCACTTTAGCGCGCGCAACTATTTAACGGTTTATTGACGTGATCATATTATTGTGGTAGCTCTTAGCAATGCTTCAGTGTATAGAGATTAACTGAAGAGTGGATCGACTTCACGTCGGTCTACGAAACAGATTTGTATTAAATCTATGTACTCAAAAATTGAGTAGTCTACACATTGGCTTAATCCGCTCCTTTATTGTAGAGCACTATCTTGGTTTCACCGGTGAACTTCACCTATATATATAATATATATATATATATATATATATATATATAAGCTCTAGCCAGTTATCTTTGATATCGATTGTACATGAAGTGGATAGGCTTTCTTGATTTGGGTGTTGCATCTACGAGATATAAAGGTTTTTAGTATATACCACATCAGTGAATATCACTTTTCGTGCGCTCTGATTGGCTACTCAAACAGTGAATATGATTTCATGTTCACCTCCGAGCGAAGTAACGATCACCTCGCGCGAGTTTTTGGCCGTTTGACAGAAGAAGAAAAAACTATTTGGTGCTGGCTATTCACCTGCAGTGTGGTATATACTAAAACAATTATTCACCTCAGTGTCGGTGAATAATTGTTAAATATTTCCAATATGCTAATGATGTGATGTCATCACCGACATTTGCTGAATTTCTTTGTGCTTGTGAATTAAGCTATTTTCTAATTTAGTTTTTTTTTGTAAATCACTTTGATAAGCTTCAAATATAACTTAGAACTTAAAAATAGGTAATTTGTCTCTACCAGAATGATTTTGTATAATAAGTGATGTCGGTGATGACATCACATCATTAGCATATTGGAAATATAAACCTTCATATTTCGTAGACGCAACACTGACCCAAATCAAGAAATATTCTACATTTGGACTATCCACTTCATGTACAATCGATATAAAAGATAACTGGCTAGGGCTTATATATATGCACATTAACTTACCTTCAAGGACTTTTTCAAACACGCAACCATTTGCCCTCCACCGTGTTTTTTGATGAAGTTACTACAGAACTTATTGATGTCTGGCTTGCATGCGCCATGCAATTCAGGATCCAACTTATAGTCTGACAGACAGCAAAAAAACTTTATTAATATTGTTCTCGATAACCACAAATGATCTTTTTTGAATTCGTAGTTGGTAATGTCGTTATCATCCTTCAAATATTTTCTTTGACGCGCGCTTAAACGCCCACAGGGGTGTATTCGCTGATATTTCACGCTCGCGGAGAAAATATCGGGTCACGTGACGCATTCAACCAATCACGCGCGAGTAAAAATATTTGATGGGTTATAAAAAGATGTATTCGAAAGAAATCAGTTCTGCTATTTTATTTCTCTGTCTTGCGCGTCTATGAGAGAAAAATAAGTTTTCAAGTTCGAAAAATAACTGATTCTCCGCTGATAAATCTAGCAGCTCAATTCAGTATGTCACGCATACCAAGGAATAACGATCACACCTCCAGTAAAAGTAAAAAGAAAACACAATGGTCCACAATTCCAGGGACAGCATGGCAAAACTAATTAATTCCCATACCTGATGTTAGAAATTACAAGAGTTGAGCCGTCCGTACATAGCGGAGGTGTATGGTAGGTTCAGTTTTCTCTTCATAGACAAAAATAAAATATAATTTCTTTCGAATACATTTTTGTATAGTTCGTTGGGACATTCTATGGTTTAATTCCCCATGAATGAACAATCACTATAATCAAGGGCAGACAGTGGGACAGTGTTCAACTTTCTAGCTCCCGTCGCTCCCCTGCCTAAGCGAAGAGGCGAGAGAGAGAAGCAAAGCAAAAGAAGAGCCTCGATGTTATCGATGATAATCTCACGGTTTCACGTGATTGCTTGATTTGAAACTCAGTGCATGGAAGTGAGATTCCAGAGGCTATTCTTTTTCTTATCTCTCCTCTTCTTTCTCTCGCCTCTTTGTTGCTTTGGGCCTTTATTTCTTCGAGACTCGGGTACCTGGGTACTTCAACCCATGTTGTTCAATTATAAGTTATACCATGGTAGCCTCGGATTCTTTTGTTCTCCGAGGCACATTTAAACCACTAATTTTCCCTGATGGCAGGGATATTTAGAAATATGCATTGTTTCGAAATTTCCCTCGAGACAATGCATATTTCTAAATTTCCCCTGCATGCGTAATGAGGGAAAATTAGAAGAGAATGCAGGCTGGAAGCGAGAAGGTCAAAAGCACCAACTCCTGCTCCCCTCTGGCACAACTAGCCCTGCGCTCCCGGATGAAAAATACTGAATCCAAACTGACCTGTCTTCATCATAACCTTCAACGTAATCCATGTGGGATCACGTATTTCAATCTGCATATTCTTCTCTTAATTTCTCAAACCCGCTTCCTCCATGTGGGATACTTAAAACCATAAACGTGACGTAATTAAATCCATTCATGCTCTTTGAATATTTAGTCAACCGCATAATTACATTGTATTTTAGTGTTATTCTTCTAAAAAACAACACGCTTTTCCCCAGGGGAAGCCAGGGTCGTTTAATCAATGGCGCTCAGTCAAGCATTAAACAAAACGTTTTCGAAAGCAACTCGACTGCGACGTCTTTAGTTTCGGCAGAGAAAACTAACCTTCTCAGAGATTTGTTCCGTTCCTCGGCGATCCTGGTATAACAAACTTATACCATGGCATTTCGGGGTATTAGTGATTTAAATTGCCCCGAGAGCCGCGGGAAGATTTGTACTTTTACGCCGGGAAATTTCGAAACAATGCATATTTCTAAATATCCCTGCCATCAGGGAAAATTAGTGGTTTAAATGTGCCTCGGAGAACAAAAGAATCCGAGGCTACCATGGTATAACATTAACTGTTCCCCTGCTCCACTAATGTTCAAATTGATACTTTCCTCCTAAGAGTGTTCAATGCTCTAACTCCCCTGCTCTCTGTACGTTTTACAAACAGTCATCACAGTTTTTTCTATATTATTTTTAAAAAGCACATCTACAACTATTATTAGTATAGGTAATCATACAGGTTTCGAGTTAAATTTGGGATTAATTTGAACGAGTGAATTTTTCAAAGAGTATCATAACTGCGTAAGCACGTAAGGTGAATGCAATTGAGCTCTTTGAAATACACACGAGGTGGAATTAATCCCAAATTGCATGGAAAAAAACCGTAGGATTACAGTCTTGTTATCATTTACACGACAACATTTCTTGATTCAGACAATCTTTGGAAATACCAGGAAAATCAAAACACAATTATTATAGGTAATCACATGACATAGGAAAATTAGTTAGTAAATTATCCCGCGATCCGAGGGTCCCAACGCTGCAGGCAGAGGGACTTTTACAAAACATCCCGAGGCTCGCGGGGCAATTTACTAACTAATTTCACGAATTATCATGTGATCACTTTTTTATACTATGATCGCTGAGGAGCGAACCAATCTTCGAAAGTTTGGTGTTTAGTTTCTTCGCATAAATTACAGGTGACACGTATTGGCATTTACATACCAAATGCAAACACCTATGCTATTCAGTACTCTAAGAGACACAAGCTAGGGAAATATGCATGGTGCAATGGTGTGATAATTATAATAAACAAAAAGTATGGCTTCATACTGAGCATGCGCACAATAAAATAGTTGATCCCACATTGTTCGTGACGAATGGTCAGCATAAGACTGGTCTCATTTTGCCTTAATTCTTACAATCAGGACGCATGGTTAGATGAGGAGGCGTAATGCCTTCCCTAACCTGCACGGGGGAGTAAGGTTGATGCCTTTGCCTCCCTTGTTCAGCCTGTGCATTGTCCTCTAGTTTTCCCTCATGTTGAAGAGAGAAAATTAGACCTAATATTCCCTCGTGCATGTTTCATGAGGAAGATTAGAGTTTAAATTTGCCTCGGAGAACAAAGAAAACCGAAGCGATCATGGTGTTACTTATAACAAACAGCACCTGAAATATTCATGTTTAGTAAAATGAATTTACAGCACAGTGCAGTGAAGTCTGTTTTAAGCATTTGGAAATTTCCGGAAACACTTCGGAAGTTTTCAGAAAAAAATCCTCTACCGAAACGTGACTGTAAAAAACTTTACGTAGTTCGATTTCATTCAAAGCTTTTGTTTTCGATTTAGAGATTATCAAATTCCTAACCTTGAGTGCAACAGACCGATCTAGCTCAGTTGCCTCTAGAAAGAAGCTAAATTACACTTGGACTGCATTATTTTACAAACCTTCAAACTGTTTTTTCTGTCTCCTGTTCACCAGATCTCGACACCTGAAATACAACATTACATGAGTGCATCAAATATTTTATCACATACAAAGTGCTGTAGGATAAGCCTGAAATCTAAATTAGGCTCAAATATGGACCTTGTACCGCAGCACATAATTACTCGGGCTGCCTGTGGCAGCACCGAGTCTTAAAATGCAAGTCGTTATTTTTTTTTATATTTTTTTTTGTCGAGATCGCAAAATTTCTGCGCATGCGTTAAAGGTCAAGTTCACCACCAATCAGATCGCACTGTGCTGGTCACGTAACACTCGCCAGGTTAATATATTTACATAATTCAATACAGTAAATCAAAATGGTCGACCCGTGAGGGCGAAAGCCTTCCAACAGGCTCAGGATATTTCAACTGGCGCTCTTGTTGACCATAAAAATACATGAACAACGTAATACATTCGATCAGCGCTGTCTGGACAGATCCAATGTACGTTTAGAAACGTAAGCGAAATACAATATCCAAACACGTTTGGATATCAACGGGTATCGAATTATAATCAAAGGTTAGATTTCGTCAGGCGCGCTCAGATAAGAAAGCTCAAAGCTCTCAGACTAGGCGAGACAAGGAGATATCAATTTCAATGAGTCATTGTCAGAAATATATTCCATCGTGGGCAATTATGCAATACAACCTAAATTTGGGTCACGACAGAATAACCAGAGTCTTTCTACTGGATTGAGAGCTCGAGACATTATACATGTCTGCTAATATGGGGAAAACTGAAACAAAAAATAAACTTTGACGGCAGAAACCCTCATTGAGCCAAGCGGAATATTTACATGATCCGCTAAGATTTTTACAAATCTTAATTAGTTAAGCTTGCCAACTGAAATGCTGTGCTCGTTTTCTGATTACGGCTCAGTGGGGCAACTACACGAACAAGAAGCATGAACTGCCAGCAAAGAGAGAGGAAAAAGTACTTGAAATGCACAGCGCTAGCTGAAGTAAGGAATATATATAATATCTGAGACGTTAAATTACGTTACTGTGAAGAGGATTAAAATTCAAGTTTTGTAGCTTGAGACTGTCTTCTGCCGTGACCGTGAGAGAAATTGGAAAGATCTAGCTGTTTCATTCAGACACTGGCAAATTTATTGAAAGCTACGGGCTTACTTTATGAGATTATTATTCATTGTGGAATGAAAGGAAACAGGTTAGCTGAAAGTTAAGTTCGAGGTAGGCTTCGACTTTCATTCCGATTCAGTGCATATGTGCACGAAGGTGGAATGCTGTCAACAACACTACCAAAAGATCCAAAACGAAAGATTCATTTACGTAAGTACTGTAAGTAAACTCTTTTTGATTTGAATAAATTCCCTCTCAGTTTGTCTGTTAATGTACTTTTTCTTCTAATTATCGCTTTATTTAACATCTCTGTGATTTAGAATATGCGTACCTCAGAATAAATTATTTGAAAGGTCAACTGAACTCTTGTGTCGATACGCGATAGGCGCAAATGTTTTTGTAAAACAGTCTGTGAATTTGAGAAGCGGACTTAGAAGAGCTTTCTCATTAGGAATTACAATTTTTTTCTTGCTATGAAATTTATGTTTCATTTCACATTTATTCATACAGTTTTAGCCGGACATTCCCCCGAGTTTTTGATCTATTTTCAATCAAATTCAAAGGCTGAATATGTCATATTTGTATTGCATTTATACACTTGAATATTTTCCAGTATTCTGTTGTTCAAATCCTGCGTTATCATAGTCATGTCATAAAAACAATTAATAGACCAGACGTTTTTTATGACGTTCTCACTGGCGAATTAAAGCACGACTTGTTACTAAGAGGATTTCAAATGAAAGTGTATTTCATCTTCAATCTCATGTGGCCCGAGTGAAAGCCCAGATGGGCTCTTGTTATATGATATTTTGTAAACAAGAGTAACCCCCCCCCCCCCCAAAAAAAACACCCCGGTCCAGGCTGCTATTTAGGGGGAGGAGGAGCGTTCTTTTGGGACATATTCAGGCTATTCCTAAGAAGGAATCCACCAATAAAACGATGTTGCTTGTATTATCAAACAATAAATAATTCCCAAATGATGTACTTAAAGTGGCGACTGCTGGGAGATGAACATATTTTTAGTTGTACTGATTTCGGAATAGCTGGGATATGTCACAAAAGAATACACCCTTGGTTAAGAGATCTAATTTAGCTCACTCTGGTTTCATTTTAGGTTCAAGCTTGTGTTGTTTCAGACATCTCAACAGGTCAGGCGGGTCTACTTCTGAGCAGAAAAGCTGAGAGAATAAAAACAGAAAAACAACTCATTAAGGACGGTGCCTACTATTGTCGCGCGCACGCCGTTCTGCGCATCTTGCGTCCCGCGGGTCATCCCGCGAGACAGGCCATTTGCAGAATTTTACAGACAGAAAGATGAAGAATTTTAAAATACGGTCGAAATATATGCTTGAGAAATGAACGATTTGGAAAATCTTTAAATTCCACTACACGTCCACGAAAGACAATTTTCAGCTGAAATGGTATTAAAACAGCCGACCATTTCAATTATTTATTATGGGGAAATGGTCGAAGAATCGTAGATTTAGGAGATTTACCCGACCAATTGAATGAAGGTTGTTTGGACTGCCATGAATCACTGCTGTCTTTTCGCCCAGCGCCTTGTGCTTTAGGCCTGTCGATGCTTTCGAGTTTCGTCAGTTTCTCCAAACATGGACTCGGCCGAGTATAAACGTGTGAATACGGTCAAATAAGCTTTGTGAAAACGGGTAAACCTCTTGGAAATCCAAAGAAGAATGAAGAAGGACTGTATGGGGTTTGAGCACAAAGTAAGCAGTAACAGCTTTGATTTTTAATGAAGAAAGTCGAAAGACGGGACTGACTCTTTTCCCCACCGCCATCTTGAAAATCTCCCAGAATGCAATAAAAGAAACCAATTTTCAGACTTACTAGGGAGGCCTTGTTAAAAAATGTCAATTTTTGAAAATAAAATTAGTGATAAAGAGGCCTACCGTCCACATAACTTTTTAAAACGCGTGGATACCCCAATTTTTTTCTTTTTGTAATCTATAATATAGAAGCTAAACAACGTTTACATATATTTTTTGTCTTTATAAAATTGAAACTTGATGTCCATTTCGAAAAAAAAATGTGTCTGTTCATGGTCACTAATGAGGCTTTGTACAAAAAATGATAATCATTTTAAGATAAATGGTTTGATTGGCATCCTTTGTGAAGAACGCTATGTGTAACGTTTTTTGTCCTAATATTTTGCCAGATAACCCAAAATATTAATCAAATTAAAAAATAGTTTCTCCGACAAAGAAAAATGCTGAGTCAGCACTTTTTTCGATTTTCATCCTTAAGTATCTCTCTTAAACGTATGGGTACCCCATAATTTTTTTCTGATTTCAAAAGCTCCTTAAGGGGTTCAAACAATCCATATAGATTTTTAGAAAACAAATTGGTTTGCAATTAGTAGGCACCGTCCTTAATACATTTTTTATTCCTTTCTAACGACCAGCTATTAAAGTGCCACTATGACGAAATTCAACTAAGGCATTTCTTTTTGCACTTTTTTGTTTTCCAAAAGGACAAAGTGGTGGAAATATCAAAATCAGTTAAACTTTTTTTACGAAGTTTACCGTCAAAATGACGTCCGTCACAACCGCGATTTTCATCCCGGTTTGTTGTCGTGACGTCATTTTCTCAACACGTCACACTTTTAAAGGCATATTTTTATCCATTCTTCCCAAGGTTTGTGTGTAAAGTAGCCCGGCATGTTGTTGTGTTGAATAAAATGACGTCACTTCCACTGAAAATTAGCTTTGTCACAGGAACGGTGGACGTACAAAAAATATCAAGATTCGAACTATAAAATATAATACTTCCGGTCGTTATATCACAAAATGGTTTGGACACGAAAAATATAGAAACTTTACTTTACAAATACGCAAAAACATCGCGATATCAAATTTGATAGTAAGGGCACTTTAAGGTTCTAGCTCGAATCCTGCCCTGTCTTTTAAACAGACTGGTGTCATTCTGACGGAACACAGACACATAGCGTTCAAGGAGTATTTTTCGTATAATCAGATAATCTTAGATGATTCTTTGACCAAAACTCAGATCAAATCCGGATGATGTAGCAGTAAACTGGAAATGGGTGACTGCACTGATCAACCCAACCCCAAATAATGCGAGCGAGCGTCTCCCACTCCTGTTACATAAAAAGATACATGTAACAAGGGGCCAGAGCTACATAATGTAACCATGCAACTGACTGTGAAACTACGGATTGAAAGAATGTTGTGATCAAGTTCAAAATTCTCCCTTAGAAACACAAAAATATTAAGGAAAATTTGGAATGTGATCAGTAGTCTTACACTATTCTTTTATGGACCCCAGGTGAGCTTACCTCTATTGCACCCTGGCAAGTTTTTACCAGTTGGTAGTCAATCTCTGGCTCCCTCATTTCTTCCTCCTGATTTCAAAAGCATCAATAAATTGTATCATTACTTGAGTTGCTTTGTGTTATTAAAAGGAGAACTGTACCCTGAAATTGACCTATTTTTAAATAAATCTTAAAGGTATGGAAAATCGATTTTCAAAGTTTTGGCCTCAAACACCGGAGCACTGATTTGGTGTCAGCGGATAGTTTTGGAATTTATGACGTTGGGTAGGAGGAAGAGTTGCCCTCTAGCCTCGTAAATTCTTTTAAATTTCGAGATTTCAAATTTTTTTCCTGGCTATAATTTTAAAGCTATGGGAATGAAAATTGCACCAGTTACTATTTTTGGCTTGCTCTTTCTAATTTTAGCTTTCATTTTTTCCAGCTAGCACTATTTTTTTATTGACAATACACCATACATTCTCTAAATCTTTGACTTTGTGCCCAGCTCTTTCTAAATCTTCCTCGTATACTCATTATTATACCTTACAAATAATCCTAGCCTGAATTTCAGCCGTCCCCTCTGGTTCGCTCCTCCCTCTCTTTGGAACCAACGAACCAGAGGAGACAGCTGAAATTCAGGCTAAAATAATCCACCAATCGAATGTGTATATATTGGTCACATGCTAGCCCAATATTTTACCATGCAGGACAACTACCAATTGAACAGTTAGCATGATCTGTTCACGCTATTGTGTTTATTGATTGGATGATTATTTGTTTGGTATAATAAAACACTTAAAGGTTCATCCTCGCCCAATATGTCCTGACTTTTACTATTAAAGTCTCAACTTAAATATTTAGCCATATTGGGCTGTGATGAATCAATGGTGTGTAATGTTTGCATCGTATGAGTGTAAATGAAACCCTGGCTGTTGGAACAAGGTGGCATTAAATTGTTGGCAATACGATGTATGTTGAAAATATGTTGAAAAAATTGGAAATATAATTTAGTTTTTGAAAAAAATGAACAGCAGTCCCTATTGTAAAAAAAAAACAATAGCGTTTGCCATGTAATAATAGGGACCACAAAAAAACGTCATCAGATCCAAGATGGCGCCGCCGACACCCAAAATGGCTCATGCTCAAGTTAATTTTTGTCAAAAACGTTTTCTCTCTCCAATTTTTCAACATATTTTCAACTTAGGCCATATTGCCAACAATTATATTATGGTAACTTGTCCCAGCTCCCAGGGTGTCCTTTAAAGAATGGGGACTAGAGCAGTACTAACCTCTGACACTTGGCATAATACAAACTTAGATTCACAAATTAGATTGCAATCACCTGTTAGATACATGAATGAGTCCCTTACCTCTCTTTCAAACAGCTGCTTCTGACAAGGCTTACTCAGGCTGTCATAATTCTTTTTAAGACATTCCAGCACCTGCCACAACATAAACACTAATGTTATCCTTCATCTAGCATGCAGACAAAGGCGGTCAACAAAAAATACTAGAGTTAAAATGGATAATATGATTGAAATTAAAAGACAAACAAAATTAGTGTAACAAAATCAAATAAAACAATTTTAAATCAAACTGTCCATTCATCTCAATGGAAAAGACCGTGTGCATTTTTTTTACTTATCCAGATATTCAAAAATCAGAATACCTCGAGTATGTCCTCTGAAACATAGAAAGTAGTGGCTACATTTGTAAGCAACATTGTTTTTCTTGAGTTCTCCGTTTTCATAATACCTGGAATATGTCCAAAAACAAGCCCTTAAAATTTACCTTTGCCTGGCCAGCTGTTACGTCTTGGCATAACTTTTCTGCATCACCTGAGCATACCCCAAACAGCTCAGGATCAAACTTAATATTCTCACCCTGGGGGGATAAAAGAGAAACACATCAAGGATCAATTGAGCTTTACATTTGCTGTCAGGTCACCTGAGGTAAATTGAGCAATTTAGCTTTTATATTTGCTGTCAGGTCACCTGAGGTCAATTGAGCAATTTAGCTTGTACATTTGCTGTCAGGTCACCTGAGGTCAATTGAGCAATTTAGCTTTTACATTTGCTGTCAGGTCATCTGAGGTCAATTGAGCAATTTAGCTTTTACATTTGCTGTCAGGTCACCTGAGGTCAATTGAGCAATTTAGCTTTTACATTTGCTGTCAGGTCACCTGAGGTCAATTGAGCAATTTAGCTTTTACATTTGCTGGCAGGTCACCTGAGGTCAATTGAGCAATTTAGCTTTTACATTTGCTGTCAGGTCACCTGAGGTCAATTGACCAATTTAGCTTGTACATTTGCTGTCAGGTCACCTGAGGTCAATTGACCAATTTAGCTTTTACATTTGCTGTCAGGTCACCTGAGGTCAATTGAGCAATTTAGCTTTTACATTTGCTAGCAGGTCACCTGAGGTCAATTGACCAATTTAGCTTGTACATTTGCTGTCAGGTCACCTGAGGTCAATTGACCAATTTAGCTTGTACATTTGCTGTCAGGTCACCTGAGGTCAATTGACCAATTTAGCTTTTACATTTGCTGTCAGGTCACCTGAGGTCAATTGACCAATTTAGCTTTTACATTTGCTGGCAGGTCACCTGAGGTCAATTGACCAATTTAGCTTTTACATTTGCTGTCAGGTCACCTGAGGTCAATTGACCAATTTAGCTTGTACATTTGCTGTCAGGTCACCTGAGGTTTAAATGACCAATTTAGCTTGTACATTTGCTGTCAGGTCACCTGAGGTCAATTGACCAATTTAGCTTGTACGTTTGCTGTCAGGTCACCTGAGGTCAATTGACCAATTTAGCTTTTACATTTGCTGTCAGGTCACCTGAGGTCAATTGACCAATTTAGCTTTTACATTTGCTGTCAGGTCACCTGAGGTCAATTGACCAATTTAGCTTTTACATTTGCTGTCAGGTCACCTGAGGTCAATTGACCAATTTAGCTTTTACATTTGCTGTCAGGTCACCTGAGGTCAATTGACCAATTTAGCTTGTACATTTGCTGTCAGGTCACCTGAGGTCAATTGACCAATTTAGCTTGTACAATTGCTGTCAGGTCACCTGAGGTCAATTGACCAATTTAACTTGTACATTTGCTGTCAGGTCACCTGAGGTTTAAATGACCAATTTAGCTTGTACATTTGCTGTCCTAATTCAGGTCACCTGACTTTTCCCTTTAGTAACGTTTTTTTGTTTTGTTTTTCTGTATCCCAAGAGGAAATGCATAAATTTGTAGATCTCGAAAACAAAGCACTGAATCCTCTGGAGAGCTGTCATATGATCTAAATTGGGACAACAAATGTATCAGTCTATAGTCAATACCCACAATTCAATAATATTATTTTAAACCAAGCAATAATCACTTAAAAAAAGGCAATTTACAACCAATTTACAACACCAATAATTTACAGCATCTGTTTTAAAAAAATAATTTATTTTTAGATGATTAAACAAGAATTGAGAAGACACAAAGGAAAAGAGATATTAGTTAGTAACCACTATGAAACAGTCTATTGTATTGTGCCGTCAAGTACCAGCCAATCAAATCTCACTAGACCAGTTGAATATGTACTGAGCAACTTGTTTATAAAGAAACACACTTAGATTAATTACAGTTATTGTGGATTTAGTGTGAATGAAGTAAATTGTGGAATTAGCTGATTAGAACCACTCCACTGCATAATTTAATTGTGCTTATGTGTTTATCTCAAAGTACACCTAACATTTTATTTTGATTATGACAAACAGATATCTATTCTACATCCATCCTATAGTTGAATGGTAGAATAGTTATTGATTTGAGTGTTGCATCTAGGAGTTATTAGAGTTTATATCTGCAAAATGCTAATTGAAAATCAACAGAGGAATTTACAGTTATACATTTATCCTTGGAAATGAAACTATTCTCTGACTTAGTCAAAATATTTGGTAAAATCACTGATACAAACATGGGTGTTTATTAAAATAATAGAGAATAATACATGGACGTGCGGAGATATGGAATTTATCTTTGAGTGTTCAACTCAATATCTCATGAGTGAGTGCAGCGAACGAGTGAGATATTGAATTCAACACAAGAAGATGAATTATATATCTCCAAGCATTGTTTTATTTATTTTATAAATAATACTTGGACCAGGACCCGGTTCTTTGAAGCAAGGGTAAGTGTCAGATGTGGAAATCGCTGATTGGCTGCAATATCCACACACATAAAATTATCATATTTTCACGTGTGTTCAGATACAATATTTCTCAGTGCTGGAAATCCTTGTAAAACACTGTAGTTTATAGAATAAATGTCATTGATTTCTATCAGCATGTTTTTGTATAATACTTTTTTCCTGGAAAGACATCCCATTTATTAGCATTTTGGAGATATGAACCTCTATTACTCATAGACACAGCACTCAAATCAATAAATATTCTACCATTCACTTGATGTAGAATTGATGTCTGTGACAACAAATTAATGTTGTGGGCATTTTAAGATTAGGGATGTACTTCTCCAAACACGAACCTCTTCAGTTTCAGCAATGCGAAGTTCTGCTTGACATTTCTTGGAGATTTGTTGTGGTTTCTCATTAATCACTGCATCACGCACTGACTTGCTTAAACATTTGATGACCTCATGTCTAAAGAAATTTTTTTATAAAGAGTTACATACATGAAAAACGTTTGACTCAGATTAACTTCTCCCAGTAATTAAATGCTTGTGAAGTCTTTCTTGCTTTTTGGATCAGAAGTTTGCATACAGGTAATTTGAATTCACAAACCTCTACTGAAAACTTCGAAAAGCACACACTTTATGCCTAACAACATAGCTGTGTGTCCCTCTGTCCTCTGGGCTCAAAATTGTGACTGGCTTTTCAAGGACTTTTCAAGACCTGTGTGACCCATGTATTAATTTTTAACAAACAAACTTTTGACAGCTTTATTATATTTTGACACAAAAACATGGAAAAAAAATAATTAAGAAGCTAGCAATACAATAATTTTATTGGACAGTCAAAAAATAGTGTAACAAAATAAAACTTTGACTGTCTGTTTATCTCAATGGAAAAACAACTTAGGCTAGATGTTTTGGGTATGTTTGGCAACTAAAACTTAGTGATTGGTCACCAACTTGGCTACTAACACTGGCTACTAGCAAATAAAATCTACATGTACATGTACCGGTAGTTGCCAAGTGGAAACTAAGAATAAAATTATTTTAAAATGTTGAGGCCTGATTGATGATGAATATTAGCCAATCAGATTGCAAGAAAATTGGTGGTTGACGTAAAAAATATATTCTAATGAAAACCCAACCCTAAGACACTTACCCTTAAGCCTACAATAATGATATACTCCTTAATTATATGTACTTACTTTGTTTCAGAACCTTGACAGTGTTTTTCCACATCTTTTCTACAAGCTTTCTTGAACTTAGCAGAGAATTTGTAATCCTTTATTTCAATCTGTGGCAAACAAATTAACATGTATTAATGTTTAAAATACAAAAGTCATCAGAGCAATAATCTGACCTTTCCTGCATCCGATCGAACAATGGCACCAAGTTGAGACTGGGTAGATACAGTAAATGTCTACTCCAATCTTTTTTTGCTCTGACGAAGGGCTAGCGCTCAAAGTGCCAGCTGCTACTCGCTTCCCACGGCGGTTAGCATACCTCAGTCAACTTTAGTCGATCATACCAGTGTTTATCTTCCCCGCTGATGCAGATCAAAAATAGTTTTTGCAGTAACTAGTTACCCATCGTACTCCAATATAGACTTGGTGCCATTGTTCGTGGGCATTGGAGCAGAATGTGGGAAAGGTCTATTGCAAAAACAACTGATTGAAATGACAAAACACTTTAACCGCCTGTTAAATAGATAGTCTAGCTTCTGCTGATTATCTACTCCAAACTGGAGTGACTCGGTTGAAGAAAAAGTTTGCAAACATGGCATGATGTTGTAGAATGGTCCCTTCTCTGTTTGGGGAGCATTCAGTATATTTTTGCATATCAAAAACATTTCAACCAAAACTCAATTAAAAGAAAGTTCTTTTTTGTTACTATATTTCTCAATATTAAATAAATACTGCCATATCGAATACTTTTGCTTCATAAAGATATATAATTTTCAACATTATCTAAGGTATAAGGGCATCACTATTAGATTTCTATTAGATGCTCTCCACCCTCTGAAATGTAATTTAAATGTAAGTGGTTTAGGTGTGGTAATGTGTATTTTTCTATCTGCTGTTATTGTCTTGTGTGTGTGTGTTATAATATAATCTAGAATGTAATGTAATTGTTAATGGATGTAATTCATTGGTGTGGAAAAATAAAACAATAACAGTATTGAGTAAAAAAGTATGGCAAATCAAGAAAGTACATAAAGTCCTCTGTAAACTTACATGTAAACAGAAAAATCAGATCCATAAATCCTGGTTCTCATATACTGCAGGCACATTACCAACACTTATTGTAGGCATACCAGTGATGGTGTTCTCATAACAATTTTGTGTCCTCTGGCAAGCCAACAGTACCACCTGTATGCCTGTGAACTTCAGCTGAGTTTAATTTTGCAGGCATGTCTATGGTACCTGCGGCTTGCAGGCAGTAGAATATTGTTGAGAACAATATTCAACCGTGAGCCGAGTGTAGTGTGTCCAAAAACAGTTAATGTAGTAGGGAATGTGTGAGGAGTAAAAGCAGACCCCCGCCAGCTTTAAGCTGTAATACTCAGCCTGCTATAACAAATAAAATATTTATTTACTTATTAAGACACCGGTATTTACTGGTGATGTGGCTGTAGAATATGAGAACCAGACTTTAATGTGAATGTCAATAACAACTCACCAGTTGCCAGTGTTCAATGGAGGCCCTACACTTGCCATCCATTTCTGGATCATTCTTGTGTTCAATGAGGCAGGGTAAGACACCTTCACTCTCACCTTTGTTAATAACATCCTGCATAAATTCAATAATGTTAGGTTACTTTGTGGATTACATTGTATATGCACAGGATTAATGGAAATTAATGTTTTTGTTTAGCTGTCCCAGGAGCAACCACAGAACATTGTTTAGTTACCCAAGAATATTTTGGTTGCCCTCACCTGTTTTGCACAAAACAAACAGACAAGAAACCACCGAGATATAATTATACCGTAAATTTCCGTAAGTAACAAGG
The DNA here is from genome assembly GCA_030867875.1 of Actinernus sp. WN-2022. NCBI lineage: Eukaryota > Metazoa > Cnidaria > Anthozoa > Actiniaria > Actinernidae > Actinernus > Actinernus sp. WN-2022. The sequence goes on from JAOWCC010000019.1 coordinate 97,511,258, forward strand.
GTTGTTACTTTCGGTTTTAATAGCTTTTTATGCTTGTTACTTTTGGGGGTCTCTACTTTCCGGGGGTCATTACTTTTGAGGAGCTAAAATGCATATATAGGTTGAGCTATCCCAATAAAACAAGAACAGTATTTTATGTGGCAGAAACTCTACAGATTAATACATTCTGCAAATTATGGTAAATAGTAAACTCAAATATAAAGCAACTTTATTTAACATTGGTAACTCACGCGACAATCATGAGACTGATAAACTTGAGGCTAATTATAACGAGAACTTACGATTTATGTCCCGCTATTCAAACGGCATGGCATAAAAAAGTGCTGTCTTCATTTTGCCCATAACTGCTAAACACATTAAAAGGCAGGTCAAAATTTGTGGTTGTTATTTTTGCAACTTTCGGGTGATCGATACTTTTAGGATTTAAAAACAACCATCAAAATAATGTTATTGCTACTTTTAGGGGATCGCTACTTTCGAGAGGTCGTTACTTTGGAACTTTACAGTAAATAGATAGAAACTTATTATCATGTCAAGCTCTTTTTGGATACTCTACAATCATATAGTTACCTGAAAATTCAGGTTGCCCAAGGGCCGACAACCACTAAGTAGAACTTGGTTGCCCATGTATAATTTTTTGTTGTCAGAGGACCATTATTTCAAACCCTGTATACAGTACGTAACATGTTTATTGTGGGTGTGGAGCTATGATATCTACCAATGGCCTTCTGTCAGTGTAGCCTTAAAATGTTATTATCCAAGTATAGATGTATGGGTTTGCATGCAGATGCCATGTTTTCCACATTGATTTTTAGTAAATACAATGCAAACAAGGCCTACCTCACAGAACTTGGCAACCATGCCAGAACACATGCGAACCAATGTCTGATCAAGTTGGTAATCCTGTAAGTAAAGAATATACTTATAAGTGTTACATAATCACTAACGTTTATTGGGGAGCCAGGGTGATGCAAGTTGTAACCGCCTTGCCTCTCACCACTGTTGCCTGGGTTAAAGCCCCAGTAACGTGCGAGTTGAGTTTATTGGTATCTCGAATTTGCAATTCGATCTGTGGTTTAGCCAAGTCCTGACTTTGATCAGCCCCTATGGTTGTTTCAGGTCCAGTTAAACTTCAATGTTTCCCCATGCCATTGGCCACAGCATTATTCCCAAATTCTCAACCTACTCAAAAGTACATTTGTAGCATCACCTTCTCCGTTATTCTAAGAATCTGAGCCACAGATGACTAACAGTCAAACTCAGAACCTTACAAATTCAGTTACATTTTGTATGTTCCAGCTAAACCTAAAATTTTCCATTTCATTTCTCTAGTGGCCTTCAGTTTCTCCTAAGCTTTTAATAGAAATGGAATGGAATGAAAAGAGAGACATAATAACATCAGCAAATTAAAAAAACTGCATATTTTGTCATAGGAAATACTTTTTTGAGCCAATTAAATTGCTTGTTTTCGACACCTCCACAGTTGTGTTGTTAAAGGGAACCTCGACTGAAAAACAATGTTTGTTCTCAAGTGTTTGTTATGGATACCTAAATACATTGCTGTGTTTGTCTCCAGTAAATTGTACACTAGATGTCATTTATGCACAGATATTCCTGTCAATAAAATGTTTTCATTTGAATTTCCTGTGTGCCACCATCTTGGATCTTATGATGTCACAGTGTTGCCCCTATTGTTACACAACAAAAGAGCTATTGTTTTCTGACAACAAAGACAACACTATGTTGTCATGAAATCCAAGATGGCAACACGCAGGAAGTTCAAATGAGTTTTCTCAACAGGAAAATCGGTGCATAAATGACATCTACATGTACATGGCGTGTACAATTTACTGGAGACAAACACAGAAACAGACGTAGGCATGCATAACAATTATTAGAGAGCAAACATTGTTTTTCAGCCGAGATGCCATTAACATTTATAAATACATATTCAATAAATATTCATGAATTATGAATATAAATGAATGAAAAATTTTCATACTCTCATTATTTCAGGGGGGGGGGGGGGTTGGGTGGCTAGAACACTGCTGTATGCCTCATACATTTACTCACCTCTCCTTCTTCTTCAGTGAAATTTCTTATAACTGCTTTGCATTTATCTTGTAGTTTTTCCATATTCTTCTGCAGACAATCAACTTCCTATGAATCAAACAAAAGAATAAATACAACACAAAGGTTGAGTTGCTGGTATCTAACCCTTGCCCCCAAGTGTGTTCTTTTGGTGCTTTGGTGCAAATTCAAAAAAAATATTACACATTTACTTTACAAGTCTGGCCATAGTTTCCATGCTGGCAAAAATTCTCATGTAAATTTTTTATTGAATTAGCTCCTGGTCTTCCTCCAATCCCTCCATACTACATGTAGTTTCAATTTTGATCTATCCATAGTACTGTACAGCTTGTTCCTAGCTTACATTGTAGCTAGCATGCAAGGGAGGGTGGAGGGAGAGGAGGAAGTAGATGGCAATGCCTTTATAAAGCTGATGCAAGGCTTGTTGCTGCTCACTTTTCAGGGAGAAAGCAAAACACCTTCCTCTCAAAGACGACAACTGACAAGTCAAATTCACCTGCCATCAAAACCAGCACTATGTTCAGCTCTTTGATCTCAGTTATGACATGTGGATTGACCATCTAACGCCAATCAGAATTTTCTGTGCTCTGTGAGTATGGGACAAAAAAACTTGGGGTGGGGTTGTTACAGGTGCTCCCTTCCCTCCTTCCCCTCCTTGTGCCACTCTGTGGCTTCATTAGCCTTATGGTTCATAAAGGTCTTATTAAAATTATTGTATGTGTAACTTGCCTGTCCTTTCTCTAGGTTAGAGCTGCAGTATTGACCCAGATCTGGCATACATGCCTCCTGGACTTCAGGGATAAGATGGACATCCATAGCTCTCTGGTGCATCACTCGACGCACATGATCAGCACATTTATCAGAAATCTAAAATAAAGGATTTATTAATAAAGCATACAACTCTCACAAAGTGTAGAGAAATGCACTGTGTACAAAAAGTTATTTTAATAAATGTTTGGCAGGGGATATTTCCGAATACTCCAGTAACTACTTTAACCTAAGAAATCAAGATAATCAAGAGTTGAAAGAGAGAAGATCTAAGGGAACTGACCTAAATAGCAAAAAGATCATTAATTATTTTTATTATCATGTAGCTTCCTTGTTCAATAGTTTACCAGTTGTTATAAAAGACTTGTTTCCTAGTAACACTCCAATGCAATTATAGATTTTCATAAGTAATGTATGAAACATTATAAATCCTAGCTTTTTAATCATGTAAATTTTGGAATTTTTATCATAATGATTCTATTTTCTTGTATTTTTATACATTTAGAGATCTTAATTTGTTCATACCTGACCTTAAAGGGGAGCTGAACCCTAAAATCAAACCAACTACAAAGATGTATTCGAAAGAAATAAGTTCTGCTATTTTATTTTTCTGTGTTGTGCATCTATGAAGAGAAAATTAGTTTTCAAATTCAATTCTCCGCTAATCATTCATTATTATTTTAATCCTAATGGCAGTTCTTAAAGTGCATATTATGAAACGGAAAATAAGTCGATCTTATTTGAAAGTCCTTTCGAAATGAGGAAGGATGGCGTTTTCAGTTTGTGAATAACTCATCTCATTCCAGAGATATTCAGGTTTTTGTAGTATGTAAATTAGATTACATGTGACATCATGACCTTGACACAACCTGGGGACAGATCACAAAATAAAGAAAATCTCTGAAAATTATGGGGCGCCGTTTGTGTCAAAAATACTTTGTTTATAAGTATATAACGTATTTTACTATATCACATACTTGTTATATTGTATACAACTTTATTTTAAATATTTAAAACTCTTGCACATAAATATTGCACTTGTTGTGTATTTTATAACTTGTCGCTATTTATGTAAAGGTTGTCATTTCTTACAACTTGATGACATTTATATCAAACATCCCGTATTTTAAAACTTCTGCATAATTTTTTTTTACATAAAACTTGTCGCTCTTTTTAAAACTTCTGCATTTATATACAACTTGTAAGTTTATAAAACTTATCCTTTTTTATAACTGCCTGATATTTTTAATGACTTGTCATTTTTTAGTACATAATTTTTTTTTATATAAATCTTGTCGCTTTTTAAAACTTTTGCATTTATATACAACTTGTAATTTTATAAAACTTAAAGTGGACGACGCAACTATGGCCAGCGGTAAGTTACATAGCGGCTCTTTTCTTCGCTCTTTCCAATTCCAAAACGCTGGAAGTCGAACTTACTGCTAGCCTACGTTGTATCCGCCTTTAATATTCTGATATATGGCTTCCAATCCGACTAATAGCGCCAGTAATCATAGTGCCCTAGTAAATAGGCTCTCAGAGCTTATAAGTATAGTGAAAGAACAAGCCGTAGAGACTAGTACTAGTAGGAATGTCGGCAACAACAACGTCAATGATCTCGTGCACGCTCAGAGAGAGAGTGTTCCGCAACGAACACGCTAGAACAAGTAGAACAACTGTTTCCAAGCTGCCGAAGCTCACGATCGACCTCATCAGTACTAACCTGCTACTACCAACACCTTTGGTAGCAAATTCAACCCACAGCACAGCTATCAGTCGGGTCCAACGCGATGGCCGAAAAGAATGCCCTCGACAAAAGGCGGAAACAGCGCTCGCGCTCGCAGTGGCCCTGGCATGCCTTATCGCCCGACAAAGCCGATTATCAAAGACGTAATCCTGCTACCGGACCCAAAAATTACATCTGTTCCTCGGGGAAACATCAGAGAAGAGCTATATGTCAGAAATTTAGTTACTAGTGCTGTGGAGATAAGTGCCGAGATGGAGTGAGTTTGTTGATAACCGCCGGTAAAGGTAGCGTACACTACAGTGAGTTTGTTGATCACGGCCGGTAAAGGTAGCGTACAGCGAGTTTGAAGATCACGGCCGGTAAAGGTAGCCAGGCTGCAGTGACGGTGTTGATCACGGCCGGTAAAGGTAGCGTACAGTGAGTTTGTTGATCATGGCCGGTAAAGTAGCGTGCAGTGAGTTAGTACAATCCCTCCACAGTTTCAGGATTACTTGTAAACAGATTACGCTGAAGTTCTCTGAACAATTTTGAAAGAGCATTCAAATGTACCCTTAGCTCACTTAAAACATCCATTTTCAGTCGGGTGAGCGGTGCGCGCGCAGCTGAAATATAACTTACCGCTGGCCATAGTTGCGTCGTCCACTTTAAGTTTTATAAAATTACAAGTTGTATATAAATGCAAAAGTTTTATAAAGCGACAAGTTTTATATAAAAAATGTTTATGTACTAAAAAGTGACAAGTCATTAAAAAAAATCACGCAGTTATTAAAAAAGGATAAGTTTTATAAAATTACAAGTTTTATAAAATTACAAGTTTTATATAAATTTCAGAAGTTTTATAAAATTACAAGTTGTATATAAATGCAGAAGTTTTAAAAAGAGCGACAAGTTTTATGTAAAAAAAAATTATGCAGAAGTTTTAAAATACGGGATGTTTGATATAAATGTCATCAAGTTGTAAGAAATGACAACCTTTACATAAATAGCGACAAGTTATAAAATACACAACAAGTGCAATATTTATGTGCAAGAGTTTTAAATATGTAAAAGAAAGTTGTATACGATATAACAAGTATGTGATATAGTAAAATACGTTATATATTTATAAACAAAGTATTTTTGACACAAACGGCGCCCTATAGAAAATAGTGCCTAAAAATAATTGATACTTTTCACATGTATGGTTCCAAGGAAAATACACATCAATGTGCAAATCATGACGTTGCCATGGAAACACCCTTGTCCCCAGGCCACTTTCATGATAAAAATAAATTCTTTGATTTCTCCTTCGTAATGTACAATTTACTGCTGTTGGCGCATCAGACAATTACAAACAATGTAGGCATTGTATATCCGAGGTTTAAATAAAATTGTTTTGTAGAACAGAGTCATGAATTACAATCAGATAATATTTTATGTTCAATGTCAAATGAGCCTGGGGCCAAGAGTGTTTCCATGGCAACGTCATGATTTGCACATTGATGTGTATTTTCCTTGGAACCATACATGTGCAAAGTATCAATTATTTTTAGCCACAATTTTCAGAGATATTCTTTATTTTGTGATGTCTCCAGGTTGTGTCAAGGTCATGACGTCACAGGTAATCTAATTTACATATTACAAAAACCTGAATATCTCTGGAACAAGATGAGATATTCACAAACGGAAAACGCCATCCTTCCTAAAGGACTTTCAAATAAGTGTATATCAGGCCATTTTTTTATCATTAATATTGATGATTCTGTATCAAGTGCACAGTTGAATAGTAGAATATTTCTTAATTTGAGTGTGATGTCTATGAGTTAGAGGTTTCTATTTCCAGTATGCCAATGATGCGATGTAAATTTAACTTTCATTTCTTTTTCCTTGTGAATGAAACCATTTTCTGATTTTGACAAAATATTTGGCAAAATCACTGATATAACCAGGCTTCAAAATATAACGGATGTTTACAAACGTTAATTTTTTATCTCTACCAGTATGTTTTTGTATAGTAAATGAAGACCGGTTTTACACTGGCTTGAAATTATATATTATAAATATAAACTTCTATAACTCATAAATGCAACACTCAAATCAAGAAATATTCTACTATATACACTTGATATAGAATCAATACTAGTGATAACAATGTTTGACCTGATATACACTTTTAGCAATACGCCCATTGGGCTTTCTCTATGGTAAAAATCTATTAAGGTTACCGGATACCTTCAAAACGAAAAAGATGGGAAAATATTTTTTTCGCACAGAAATGTAGTTTTAGTAGTAGTGTCTCGTATACCAAAAACTCCTTTCAAAAAAAATATATTGATGGAGAAATACCAAAAGGAAGTTTTTAACCGGAAGTAAAAGGTTATTTTTGATTGACAGCAGATCAATAAACACATGACAAGTACTCACTCGCCCGTAACGACGGTGTGGTGAATAACACATATTAAATTCATTTCATATACATGTACCAATGTTTACGTTTATTGAAAATTTCCACACACGATTCCACAACTCCATCGGTTGTTGGCCTTATATCTTACAAAAAGCATGCCCTTAGCTTGAAAAACAAAGAAAAAAGAAAAGCAAAACGAGGCCAAACATATAGCGATACTTACTGTGACGTCACACAGGCCAGTCACGCCACATTTGTTGCATTCTGTGGTTGGCAGAAACGAAGCGTGAACCCAGTCAGTTGCTTATAAAATATCACAGGTCGGTGCTTATTCATCGCCAAATTACTTTCTTGTTCTTCCAAAATGCAAGCAAGCCCTTTCATCGAAGCTTATATGCTCTTAACTTATAAGTCTTATAAAGGAATTAAGATTTGAAAGCAGAATTGAGACTTTAGATGTATTTTGTGAGGCCTAAATCGCTAGTTCCCATACAAGTCATACAAACACGCAGGGTTTTTTGCCAACCACATTATATATGCAAATATATAAATGACGTCAGTGTTTACAAACAGTAAGTATCGCTATACTACAATTACAAAGCCAAATAGGAGTCCTCGCAAAACCCGACTTTCAGACAGAGTGCCGAGTGGTCCGCATCTGAACATAAAGAAGAATTGATAAGAGCCAGCCGAGAGAATATTTGTTTCCAAGAAAGCTTAGATGGAAATGTAGTCTGACGGTGACCCTGAATCAGTTGAACCACGATCTCGCTATTGCCGTGCTGTTTCAGACGCCTGCAAATCGCTGTCTCCTCTACTACATGTAACTATGCTGGCATTCAAGGCGTCTCTATAGGTGTTCACGTTGCCTTTGCCCCTCGAGGTCTTTTTGTCTTTCCCATTTTTCTACTATGGGAAACCAGCCGACTCTTACCGCTACCATTTTTTCAAGTAACACACACAAAAAAAACATTTTCTCGATGCGGCGCGTAGCTTTGATCGGAAATCAACATTGGCGGGAAATCTTGACAGATAGTTGAACTGTGATGAGAAATGATTGGCCAAGAGCTTGCTAATTGTTGGAGAGGCGGGGCTTCAGATTCACACACGACAGACGGGTATATTTTTTTTAAGTGCTATTTTCTCGCTTTCGATTTTCAATGAAAATAGAGTTTTAAAAAAGCTCCCACTCAAGAGCAATTTATTCGATTTGTGCTAAATTTTCACAAAATGTCAATTGATATCGCAGCTGCAAAAGGGTGTCGGGGAATTGGGAAATTCTAAAAAAAGAGCTCTTGACAACGTTTCCCGCATATCTACTCGGATTATTTTTCGCCTTTTCACGGAAAGCATGATAACTTTTGAACTAAATCGAATTTTGAAATTTCCCGACACCCTTTTGTAATACGATTCCTCTGAAATATGACAAAGCAAACAGATTTTTAAACTTTAAAATATTTTCGGAGTCGGAGCTTCTGAAAGCCATCTCACTAGATCGGAGAAACGGGATGGCGGAAAATTCGAGATTTTTAAAGAACTCAAAACTTTTTATGTATTCTTGTAGCCAATTTTATAAGCTTTAAAATGATACATGAATGATTTATCTAGGATGTTTCCTCAAGGCGCTACATAATTTAGACTGGAAACGCACCCTGAAGGCATCCGGTAACCTTAACTGCATACCAAGTCCATGCTGACCATTTAAAGTGTGGCTACCGTAACCATGGCCACTTAGACAATGACAACTAAATACACTGCAAAATGAAAATAAAGCATTCAAAGTATACATTGTAGCATATCCATGCGATATTCTTTATTCAAATGACTTTCACTTCAGAACTAGTAACACATTTGCCTTTTACCGGATCGAAGCTTGATCAAGTCGAAATGCTATTGTCTTGTACTCGACACTGATTGGCTCAAGTAACCATAAGTTGGAATGCTTTGTTTTCGTTATGCAATGTGATTGGTTATCATCGTCTAAGTGGCCCCAATTTCAGTAATTGCACTGTAAGATACAGTATATATATAAATACCACAAGCTGTCTTACCTCTCCACCCTCTAAAGAGTTTCTGTACAAACAGGACACTATCATTCCACTGGGCACTTCTTCATTTTCCTCATTAAACTTCTTGGCATGACAATGTTTTTCAGCATCGCTTTCACAAGCTTGATAGAGATCTGGATCTAAGCTGCACAAATAAAATGAAAAAAAAAAAAAGACTAAGTTATCATTGCTGTTTTTTTTTATTATTATTTTTTTTTGGGGGGGGGGGAGGGTTTGAGTCATGGTGCTCCAAGAGATTTTCTCTGGGTTCTCCAGTTTTCCTCCCTCCACAAATACCAACATGCTAAATTCCAATTTCATCTGTGGTTTAGCTGGGTCCTGACTTTGATCAATGCTATGATTGTTTCAGGGTCCTGCTAAAATTTTGTCTTTTGTTTTCGTTTTGTTTAAGGAATTCACTCCTTTACAGCTATAAATAATTCCTAGTGTACACTTTCCAGGAGAGCTGCATCAACTTAAGTCCCCTAGAATCCTTTTATTGTCACCTGTGTTAACCTTGCGTGCATAGTTATAGCCTGCAGGGGTGGCCGCTTCTTGTGTGTTCACCCAGCGGACTTCCCTTGTTTGGGTGGGCCCGCTGGATGGGCACGCAACAGGCGGTTGCTTTCGCAGGCTAGCATAGTTGTATATATTAATAAATAGATCAAATGTTAGGAATTATATTCTAGATTTTTATTTGCTTTTTATATTTTTACTTGCCTTTTTATATTAGTTACTTAATTTAACATATGATTACAACATTATTATTATCAGTATCATTAACAGTATTTAATATGTATACACAATTGTATTTGTATTTAGATTATAATTAGTATTCCGTATTTTATTAAATTAAATTGTAACATATATGTATTTTATCATTATAATTATTATAATTATTATAATTATAGAATGGCTGCAAAGGAAACTAGTTAGAAAATGAACTAATCATTCAAGTAGAAAGTACAAAAAGATTTGATGGATACCAAAGACACTTTGTTACAAGCAAATGATAAGGTCAATTAAGGGTTTGTTACATGTAGATTGCAGTTAGATTTTCGGTTTATACCACAAAAATATAAGCCATTGATAACCTTTGTTTTTGTTTCGTTTTTGAAGGCGACAAGGTGCATTTAGAAGTAAAACATATGTCATCAGAAACAATAGTAGGACAAGGATTAACATGAGATCCAGCATGAAGCAGACCTTCCTTAAATAGAAGATCAGAAAGTCCAAATGTGGCCTTACCATGTATCTTGGTATTAAAATAATGTGCCTTGAATTCTGAGATACAAAGTTTTTCAAAAACTGTTCAGCATTTTTTGGGACAAAATTTTAACATGCATAAACATCATAGCAAACTCACCTGAAGTCTCTTGCAATGAAGAACTGCAGGTGCAACAACTGCTCTCGGCATTCATGGTTCATGACGTCAGAATTTAAATGTTCCATGAGGCATGACAGCACCCTAAAGGGAACAGGGTTGAACAGGGTTGAATATCGACATCAATCTATCATGCTAGATTCGTGCAGTGCAAAACATTTTTCTTTCCGAGAAAGAAAGAAAATACAAACAGAACCAAAGGCAATTATTAAGTAAATTATAATTCTCAAGAACTCAAAACTTCACAAATATTAAGCTCACTATAAAAGGCACAGCAGTTTTAATGCATGTGACTTAAAACACATTCAATTTCCAGGAGAATAGATGGAATAGTCTATAGAAATCACTGGTTCAGGCACATACATGTGTAGTATTCCAGTGGCTAAAAAATCCTGATATAAGCAATTTGTAGTAATCATTCTGTGTATTGTTATTCGAGAATACAGTCGATCAAATGCAGCCTGATATATGTACATTGTATGTGAACATTTACGTTACTATGTTGACACTTACATAATATCTCCTTCTTTCTTCCCTTTGTCTTTGCATGCTGTCTGCACAACAGGCTCGCATGCCATGTAGAGGGTGTGATCAATGCGATAATCCCGACCTGCTCCAGTTTCTTTCACCAGATTTCGCACAGCTTTTAAGCAGCGTGGTCTTATATTATCCTTTCCTTCTTCCGCAAGCTTCATAAGACAGTCAATTGTCTTTCCTTCTTTCTCTTGGCCACCATGGCAATGTTGTTGGATTTCAACATCGCAGCTAGCCACCACTTCTGGGTTGATAGAGTAATCTTCCATTAACTGCTGGCGGACTTCAAACAGCTCCGACTGGCACTTGCTGTCAATTGGTTTTCCTGTTAATTGAAAGCAAAAATACCAAGTCCTTGTTTATATGAAGAAAAGTTGGCTCAGGGACCCGGGGCACCCTGCATCCCGAGACAACTTTACCAAGCGTTTATTTGGAAGAAAAGTTTTCCCAGATGACTGGGACAATCCTGTTTTGAGCGAGTCTGAGCACATAATATCGGCTTGCACATGCTACATGTATGTAACCAGAGTTGTCCTGGGTAGGTGAGCCAATTTTTTTAAGTGTTTACATGAGAAAAAGTTGGCTTGTCCCCCTGGGTCACCCTATTTTGTGAACCAAGTGCCTTCAACTGCAGAGTCAGCCTCTCCTCCCCTCCCCCTACCAAATTGGCATTTCTAGTGTACACAGTTCACTGCACGTCCTATGCATTTTCAAAACAATACAAACAATCGCTTCTCCTTTCTCAAGCATAAACTACTATTAGATTAACAGGCATGGGCTTTATTTTCATTGTTATTATTGTGTTAATTTCCGGTTCACATATCATTGAGTAATCTTTACATTCAAATATTAATATTGCAGGCAGTGGTCAACTCTAAAGCCCTAATGCTAGACTTTGACCACTGCGCATGATTGATTTATTATATTTTCTCTCACTTATATTTACTTCTCATATTTCCTTTCTAATACTCATAAACTGTAATATTTTTCTTTTTGAACATGTGCAAAATAAATCTGAACTGAACTGCACTGCACGTTATAAAGAAATGTATGAAAAGTTGGCTCACCAACTTTGATCCCCAAGCCAACGTGCATGTTTATTTTATCATGATCGTAGCAACTTTGTAAAAGACAGATTGGTATAGAGGGGTTTTGATACCTGTTACAGTAGGAGGCACGAAAGAAAAAGTAGGGAGCCGATGGAACAAGGCTGCTAAAGGGGTTCAAATTGGAAAAAATAATATTGAAAGTAAACAGATAAAATTGCTGGTCACCAGTGCCTATTGAAACCACAGTGTACAGTACACATACAATGTACATGTACTCAATGTACTCAGTTTACTCTATCAAAAATTGAGACATTTTGAGAAGTTAGCAACTATAATTTCAATCTTTTCAAATACAGGAATAACACTTAATAATGGCATTAACAGGCTTGAAAGGGTTTTTCTGACTACACTTAGAACGGCAATGAAACCTGCAAATGCAAAATATTTTGTTGGGCAAAAATGTATTGTCTACTTCAAAAGCACACAGTGAAATTTCTTCAAATTTGGTAGACAAAACCACACAACTCCAATTCTTAAAACATTCTGTAAGAATATTCCATATCCAATAATTATTGCAAAACAATTTTATGGATACAATTGCACAAGTCTAGTCTTACATAAAATAATTCAAGTTTACTAAAATTTCAATCTAAAATAAACTCACCATCATTCAGCACTTTCTCCAAGCAAAGAAGAATACTAGCCATACTTCCATGTGGTGTCTTGGCTGTTTCACATTTATATTGACGTCTATAATTGAGAAAGTCCTTCTCACATGCCTGAAGTAGTCCATAATCAGCCTGTGAGTGGGAAAAAAACAGAACAAAATTACTAAACAGGTTATACACACTAAAGTGTATGATAAGCCCTACCCAGTTATTATCGATTTGAAATCTTTGTATTTGAGAATTATATTTGATTCGGTCTCATATTCACCCCATAATCACACCTTAAAGTTTGCTAATCCACTATGTACATCCTTTTAGTTGGCTGTGCACTTGTACCTCGTGACATAAAACCAGGAATCAAATTGACAGTGTTATGTCTTTGTTTAGAGATAAAAATTAATATTCATATCTTGGGTGTTTTACCAATTGATCTGTGGTACAAATATGTTCGGTATCAGCCGTTGGGGTGTCATTTCTCCAAGTTCTCCCCCCCCCCCACTAATGGCAGCACATGCTATCAACACACCGTGTTCATGATATCATCTATTAATTAAAATTCAATTATGCATGCTTTGACAGCAAAGCTGATTACCCTTTCACATGTAAACTTTCAAAACATTAGAATTCTTTAAACTAAAACTCCACGTGTGAAATGAATTATCAAGAACAAACACCATGTAAAATCACTGAAAAACCCAGGCTGCTTTGGTTGCTTTAATTTGTTTGTTATGCTTCGCTCTTGAGTAGTGCAGATCAAGAAAGAAATTAGAATACAGTGAAAGTACGGGTTGAAAGTCCAGATTTATCTCTGAGCTCAGTTTCTGAGCGAGAGTCAAGTATTCCCGCTCAGTACTTTTTGGAGCCATTAAAAGATTTACAAACTTAAATACCGGTAGGACTGAATCTTAAATAATAAAACTCCTATTCCAGAGCAAAATTGCACGTATTATTAAACAGTTATCCAAAGCTTTCGGTCGTTGACTTGAAAACTCACAATCTTTCTGAACCAGAAAATAACCTATCACTTCGTGCTGGAATTCATCAATACAAAAAATAACATGGTTCAAACTTCATTGAAAAACACAGGTATATCTGACAGCTCTACAATTATTGGCACTATTGACTAATTGATGGGAAAAAACAGTTACGTTTGTACATGCCAAAGGAGAATCTCTCATGTTTAAAAAATATGCTTATTCCATTTCCTGTGATTAGTTAAAATGTGAACTAAAATGCTTTCAACACAAATTATTAATAAAGTTGTGCTTACTTGAAAAATTTTTTTAACCTTCACAGTAAAATAGCCAATCAAACTTCATCACCAGATCCAATATCTTCCAAGTGATCCACTGTGGCTTTCGATTGATTCTCCTCACCATTTAGCCTGATTTCCAGACAGTCATTTAAAAGCTGGTTCTCTTTTTTTCCAAGATTATAGCCAAGGAAAATATAGTATTTTACATTAAAAAAATTTGAGCTTTCAAAAATGGCTATCTCAGGGCTCGAAATTGCGACTGACACAGTTGCAAATGCAACCAAATTACTATCACTTGTGACTAAAACTTTTCCAATTTGTGACTTGTTTTCACCTAAATAAATGAAATAAATAAATAAAATGTCCAACACTCTTGTGTTATGCTTCATTGGTATTTAATAACTTTTCAGCAAAATCATGCACCATTTACGGTGTCCTTCATTTTCCCATTTTTATTTCCATTTAACTAAGTGACACAAACCTTCACTGAGACATCAATGATTTTAAAGCGGTCTCTTTTTTAAAATATATATTGTGGGCACACCTTTTTGTTTAAAGACTGCTGGATTCTGGGGGTTTTTTTGCAACTAAAATGCGACTAGATCTATTATTTAATTTCTAGCCCTGCATCTGTTGACATATTAAAATGTTGTGCAAACTTAATCTGTTACCTGGTGGAGCCGCGGTGCAAGTTTTTTTTAACTCTCTTTGTTTCTCGGTGAACAGTTTATCTTGTGAATTACTGAGACAATACTTAGGCTAAATCTACGTCTCATTAAGCAAGTGAGTATTTACATTAGAAATAAATTGTTGGGCTTTCAAATGAATTATATTATTTTCTAATTCAGCCAAGCTTCAAATGTTATTGTATCGAACTGACAAAGAAGACCGCCATATGCCAGATAGCCTGCTAATGCAGCCGTCTCGCATCGGGAACCACAATCAAAACATGGCTCCAGAGAGAGACGTCTGCGTCTTGAGACGGAAAATTGCATACTGATGACGTTGCGCAGACAAGATCTGGTCGTGTCATTTGATTGGCTAGTATGCGTAATTATCATATAAAAGCCAATTGAATGACGCGACCAGATCTTGTCCATGAAACGTCATCAGTATGGAATTTTCCGTCTCAAGATGGCAGACGTCTCTCTCGGGGGCCACGTTTTGATTGTGGTTCCAGATGCGAGACAGCTGTATTTGCAGGCTATATGCCAGAGGGAACAGCATAGTCTATTTCACATGCAAATTAATGTTGCAACAGTTCAAAGGTCTAGCGTAATTTCCCCCTATTTCAAACAGCATTTCTGATGGTTTTTGTGGCACTAGTTGTTTTCTTGAGAAGGTACTTTATAAACATCCAGATCTAATTAGCGTCTAGCCAAATAGGAGAGAAAAAGCAGGTATGGTAATTTACAGTCTAAAGTAGATTTTTAAGTCTTAGAAGAGAGATACTGTAGGAAACACAGCTAAGCTTGAATTCAGAGTTGGATCAAAAGTTTGAGTTTGTAAAAACTATGTAAATTTTCGGTTTAGCCATTCGCATGGCTACGCCTCTCGGGTTTCAATTGTTTTCTCAATATTTGGATCCCCTCATGAAACACTACAATTCGTGATTGAAATAGTACTTCAAACATTATTTTGTGGTTAGCCAAGGCCATAGGAAAACACTGAAGACTATAGGTCCCTTACTAGGCCTGTCTACTTGTCAAAACACTTGATCAGGTTTTTTTAATGTCCATCATTTATGAATAGAAAGTGTTGAGGCTAGGACATCAGATTTCTACATCCCTGCCCAAGGAGATGGCCAGGATTCTAACCCATCCAGCTATCCATCCATGCAGTACATAATATCAGTAACTTGACTATGCTAACCATTGTTAACAGTAAGGAAGAAAAATAAGCTATAAAAGTATTTACTGTAAAGACGGCAGAAAATCGTCAAATGAATTAACTGCTCCTTACTTTGTAGTCCTTGGCTTCAATCTTTTGTTTGATTGTCAACTTCTCTAGGCACTAGGAAATGTAAGAGAAAGAAGAGTTTAGTCAACAAAACTCACTGGGGATATGGTTTTGCATCTAGTAAGTGACACAATAAAATCTTCATCCATGCACAGTAGTATCTGTTACATAATTTATTTGGTACCCAATAGGAAACTTGTGGATTTTGAAAGCAAGCAGATGTGTCAAACAGGAGCTAAACAGGATTCCCACACATTTACAGGAAAAACATTCCCTGATTTTTCACCAAGCAAGATGCAGTTTTCACTGACCTCCAGCACATGTTCATATTTCCCTCCAAAATTCAGTCATTATTGAAGCAAAAACATTGAACAGCACAGCCCAAAGAAATGTGTGTGAAGCCTGAAAATGAAATAATCCCATATTTTCACTGAGCAAGAAGCATTTTGCACTGACCTACAGCACATGCTCATATTATTTCCAAAAATTCAATCATTGTTGAGACAGAAACATTGAACAAAACAGCCCAGAGAAATATAAAGTGTGAAGCCTGAAAGTGAAAAAATCCTGACTTTCCACTGAAATTTGGGATTTCCCTGACCAAATCCTAAATTCCCTGACAATTCCCTGATTTGAAGTTTTTAGTTTTTCCCTGACTGTGAGAACCCTGTAAACTTTGCACAGAATGATTGTCATGTTCTCGGTCAGTATAATCTGCAGACTGCAGACTGCAGACTGGGTATAAAATGCAGACTGCAGACTGCAGACTCGGTATAAAATGCAGACTGGGAAAAAATATTTAAAAAATTACCTGAAGACTCTGTATGCAATTTCAGCGAGTTCTGTTGAAATTTTACCCCTCGACCTCGATCTCCACAACTGACCACGCTCGAATTTTCATCCAAAATCGATGCCGACTGCAACTAAATCTCAAATAATAGCACAACAGTATCTATTCCAAGAACCTCATGCCATTTAATTTAAATATCCCCCATTTCTGGAGCCAAAATCGAGCAATTTACGTTCTCAGGGGCATGGGTCTCAAACTATTCCAATATGGCCGCTGCAAATCAAGAGGGGGTGGTCTATCTCGTCGTGCTTGTTAGATATAGTCTCGGCACTTTTACAGATTCAATAAAGTCACAACCTTAATACATTTTTGTGACAGTTTCCATGGAAACATGTAATATGACCTTTGAACTCTAATTTTAAGGAAAATTGGGAAAAGCCTCCTGGAGGTTGGTAAAAGTTGTTAATATAGTGGATCTTTTCATGCAAGTGAATCAAGGTTAATGCACACGTTGCTGCTCCAATTTGAAAAGTTGGTTATTTTAGGGAGCACGTCCAAATATCGGGGGGAAATCCGATGCCCTTTCCGATACTTGAGCATCGGGAAAATGTAGAGGTACTTTCAAGTCTTGTCCGATTCCGATCGCAAATATTCCGATCCGATCCGATCCGATCCGATCCGATTGAACAATTTAACAGTGACTTGTTCGGAACTCACATCGATCTGTCCGATTTCCAAGTTGCTCTATTAAATTTTTGTAAACATGATTTACGCCATCATGAGTTGACATAAACCCAAGTTCAACTCAGTGGAGCCGAACTCAATTGTCGTGCTGCTCAGGCAACGATCCCACGCTTTGGAAAACAACAAACAGAAAGACAGACATGAAGAACTACATTTTTATTCGACCCGATAGAGCAACGGACATTGCATTGCATTTCGAAGAAATTTCGGCAAGCGTACGTGTTCATTGCACAATAATATTTCGTATTTTAACCTTTCTTCCACCAGGATCGATTTAACGCGTGACAAATTCGAATTCATGACAAACAGTTTTACAAAGTACAGCTATACAGTAAGATGGTTTATAATAAAAGTCCCCGTCAATTATGAACTGTCACTGAACCAGACGCGTGTCTCATTTCTGACACAAATACCGCGGGAGCGCAATTAATTTCCATTTACGCGAACTGACTGATCTGATCCGATGCATTTAAAGCTCTTTTAATTCAAAAGGAATTGCACTTTCCCAGTAGAAGTTTTCTGGTAAGAGTATAGAAGTTTTGCACGTCTTGATCAATATGACAAACGTTGCTTCAAAACTCTGTTGATCGATGTTCTGTAAAATATCAGACTGACACGTTCACGCCTGACTGATTTGCACGTGGAAATTCAGACTCCAAGAAGAGTTGAGATTTTTATACGCAAACATTTACAATGATTTCTGCCGAAACCTTTTAATACTAGTAACAAGACAAGTATCTGCCGTAAATGTGAAACTACACTGAAGCAAAAGTTTATTTGGTGTTATGCTTTGCGCTCAGCGAGTGAGTCAAGCTTTAAAGCGGGCCACATACCGCCGGTCTGGGAACTATTAGCGAGCAGCCGTTGTTTTGTTTATTTTACGGCTCACGATATTTCATGCTGCATGGTCCGAATTTACTTGAAAACTTCATGCAATGACTTTTACAAAGATCTGGAAGGCTGACGGATCTGAATATTATTGATACGGTAACTTTTACAAAATTGAACACTTCCATTCCTTTCGTATATTACCCTTCCGGCCTTCGATTCAAACCGGGTTCAAAGCATCAGATTTCTATTCTTAGCCTGATTATACTGACTGAACTGAAGTAAACTCTACAGTTGTCTTCCTGTACCGTTCGAAAATGAGCCGAAAAGTTCAGTTAGTCAAAGACCAAATAAAGTTTACAACTCAGGTTGGTCGAATTGACCGAGTGGATCGAAATTACGATTCAAGCGACATTTCGAAGAAGCGAAGTTTCGTGCGGGCTTCCTTATCGTCAGCTAGCTAATGTTGGTGTACATATCATGTGTCCTATCTTTAATGATGCTAAACTATGAAGAAATTTAGAGAAGTTGGGGAAGCAAAGAAAAAAAGTGTCAATATCAAAACTAAAACAACGACCATTGAAGTAGCAAGAAACTGGCATATTTCCGCGCCGCTTGCGGAGCTAACAAACATTTCGATCTACAGTACACTGTTTTAAATCTCCTACATGTATCTATCATTAGTCCGTGTTTTAGTAAAGTTTTAATTAACTTTCATTAGGATTTTAATAATGCCCCAGCTATTTGCAATCGCTTCAAAGTTCGTTTGGTTGCTTATTAAGCGAATGCAGAAAACCGTGCTTTTCCTAGCGCGTAGCGATCAGGTTTAATGGGTTGTGGTGGCGGCTGCATGCAGTACTGAACAAGGTCATCTGACAGATCAAAGACTGATACATATTTCCGTTCCGATTCTTCCGATTCTTTCGGTACCGATACTGTACTTTATATTTCCGATTCCCATTCTATCGGCACCGATTCAATCGGGTGGACCTTCAGTGACATCGGAATCGGATCTATTACCGAATGATCGGAATCGGTCCTGACCGATTCCGATATTTGGACGCGCTCCCTTAAGGGGAAAGCAATTTAAGGCAAGTGTGAAATTTGATATCCTCAAGTTTCCACCGAATTCCAATAATAACCAACTTTTCAAATTGGAGCACCCAAGTGTGTCCTAACCTTGATTCATTTACATGAAAATATCTACTATATCAACAACTTTTACCGACCTCCAGGAGGCTTTTCCCAATTTCCCTTAAAATTAAAGTTCAAAGGTCACATTACACGTTTCCATGGACACTGTCACAAAACTGTGTTAAGGTTGTGACTTTATCAAATATGTCAAAGTGTCAAGACTATATCTCATAAGCACAAAGAGATAGACCACCCCCTCTTGATTTGCGGCGGCCATATTGGAGACCCATGCCTTAATGCCCCTGAGTTGACGACGCTAGTTCCCAAAGTTCACGGTCTCAGAACATTTACATATATACCTTATTTTGAAACCACTTTTCCAGCATAATTCTTTTTCATACACAGTATCTCACATTTGGAACCAGCTACCATCGGCAGCTAAAACTACAACTTCTTTAACACAGTTTCGGCAATATCTTAATAAGTCTGACTTTATTGGATGCCAGTGTAAAAACTGCCTCTAACTAGCTCCTGCACACATGCACCTATATAATTGATCTACTTAGTTTACATTGATATCTTTAAATTTTGGCACCTTTAACTTAGAGTTTGTATATATATCGTATGGTATTAGTATAGCTAGACTTGCTCGGCAGGTTTAAAGTACAGGTCACAATTCACAGGTCAGGTTGTTAATTCTAAGACAAATCCTAACCCAAACCACAAACCTAACCCTAACCATCGGACGAGTTCACAGGTAAACGACGGGTTCTCACTCACCTAGAGCTAGGGTTCACAGGTAAACAAGAAGTGACTGATCTGTGACCTGACCTGTGAATTGTGACCTGTACCTTAAACCTGCCCAGACTTGCTTACTTATTATTGTATATATGTAAATAGTTTGAACTAGAGTTCTCTTAGCCTTTATCCATATTGTTATGTACTAACAATATTACTATATATATGTAAATAGTTGAAACTAGAGTTATCTTAGCTTCGTGTTATAATGTCATGCCCTAGCTTTATTGTCCTACTACAAATTTTATATTTTGTTACTATTAATTTGTCGAGCGCTTATATTATGAGCCCCTGGCTCGGGAGATTGGGCAACCACTTCCTGCGTTACCGACGGTAAATAAATTATTATTATTATTATTACCACTGTTCAAGCGAATCGGCTCTATGGTAAAGCGGTTTAGAGCGCGCGCTTTTGATTCCAATGATCGGAGTTCGATTCCCACACCAGCCACAATTTTTTTTAACTTCTTTTTCTCCTTTCTCAGTTTTATTTAATCTTTTCCTGTCTTTTAAGCTATTAGAGCCGCCTTCTACACTAAAAAACATTGTTGTGTATTGGCGCTCCTCCAACACGGACATGAGAAAGAAATTATATCACAGGTGACCCATTGCTCTGTAAGTGGCAATATTTACTAGCATTTGAATGGGATTTTTTTAGAACTAATATTGAATAAAAAGCGACAATACTTACAGCATGTGTTTATTTGTCCATGCCGCTGCGTGTGGTTGTAATTTCAGCGAGTTTTGACTCCAGCAGTTCTGTACAATGGTGTTATACCAGGGTCGTAACGAGGTATATTTTTTCTCTAGTGGTCCCTTATTTTTACCCAGAACTTTGATCTCTGATCCCAATTTTCCAGTAATTTGTGATCCGTGATCCAGCCAAAAATAAATGAGGCCGTTCATATTCTGATATATTGATCCCGATCTCATAACTGATATATGTTGATCCCGATCCCACGCCCTGTGATCCCGATCTTGGGTCTGTGATCCCACAGTGAATCGCTCTCTAACCCCGGGTGGGGGACCTCCCATATAAAATGGGCGGGGATGCTCGTCGGAAAATTGTAATTGAACCCCTAAAAGAGACCAATCTGGACATGGCCTAAGCTTTGTTTGACCCCTATAAAAAGATACCTTTCTAAAACATACAGACAAATTCCAGCCCTCGCTCGAGTGGCGTCACCGATGCAAGCGATAGTCAGCGTTTTTTATTTCTCCGGCGCATGCAGCCCTAAATGATACCTTGATGGCTAAAAATATTGGCGTTCCATCCTTAAAGGCGCTGTGTCACGGTTAGGCTTTAGCACATTCTGCCGGCAGAATTTCGAGCATAATAGGGCCTCAGGAGCAGAAAACGTAATTGGGGCAGAATCCGGGCAGAATAGGCCATTTTGCATATTTTGGGGCCTGGGAACGAGGAAAAGTGGGGACGAGAGGGAGCTGGGTACGAGCAAAACAAAGATGGCGGCGGAACAAACAGAAATCATTGACCATGACGAAGAAGGACAAGAAAAAGTCCGACCTATAGCTCGTAAACGTAAAATTAGTACTAATCCATGAAAAAAATGGAATAATCGGCTTGTACACGCTAAAACTGCAACTGCCCCTTATTTTCAGAAGCATAAATTCGAGCATAAAAGTACTTTTGGAGCATAATTTCGAGCAGAATACTCTTTTTTTCGGGCAATTCTTTCGAGCAGAATAACCTTTTTTTCGAGCAGAATGTGCTAAAGCCTAGTCACGGTAAGACTTTACATTCGTTTTTCCGGGCCGGAAAGACTTATTTCCATCGATTTGGATATGAACTAACGAACCTCTCGGCCATGTGGGATGCTTAAAATCAAAGCAAATATGCAAAAATGACTAACAAACAGTGTAGAAAACAGTCTCCAGGGAAAATATTGAAAATCCTTTCAATCAAGCATTGAGGGAGGGAAGTTTAACTGTTTGTATCCAACTAACAGCCACTAAACGAGCGATTACTCGATACATGCGCAGTACCATGACATAGCCCCTTTAACACCCAAAGTGATACCAAATACCGTAATTTTAACCCCTAAAAGATACGACGTAAAAATAAGGGACCACTAGAGAAAAATATATACCTCGTTACGACCCTGTTATAACAAGGGCACCCAACGAAGTTTTCGGTTAAAAAGCTGTTCGGGAGAGTAAGTTAGCCTAAAACTTTCGGATTTGAAATTGTTTTCTGAAATACTGGCTAGAAAATTTGTTTTCAATCCCTAGAAAATTATAGAAGCAAAGGAAGACTAAAAGGTTTCCCCTAAAGTATTCGTACGTCCCAATTCGTCTGATCAATAGAGTCAGAACAGGAAAAAAGAATCCCTAAAAAAATTGTACCTCCACAAAACGTTGCAACATGAAGTTACTTGGGCTAGAAAATTCTTGTTATGTTCTAGACTACTAACAATTTCGTAGGTCGGGAATATTTTGCCATAGTATTTTCGGTTGACGCGATTTCCACCTAGAAAATCCGAACAGCTAATAGCTTTCTAGAATACGTCAAAAGACATAGTAGGCGCCTTAAAATGGCTAGATAAGCTGCAGACAACTGGTTTCAAACGAATTTCAAAAAGTACTCGTTGGGTGCCCTTGTTATAACACCAGTGTACAGAACTGCTGGAGTCAAAACTCGCTGAAATTACAGCCACACACAGCGGCATGGACAAATAAACACATGCTGTAAGTATTGTCGCTTTTTATTCAATATTAGTTCTAAAAAAATCCCATTCAAATGCTAGTAAATATTGCCACTTACAGAGCAATTGAGTCACCTGTGATATAATTTCTTTCTCATCATGTCCGTGTTGGAGGAGAGCCAATACACAACAATGTTTTTTAGTGTAGAAGGTGGCTCTAATAGCTTAAAAGACAGGAAAAGATGAAATAAAACTGAGAAAGGAGAAAAAGAAGTTAAAAAAATTGTGGCTGGTATGGGAATCGAACTCCGATCATTGGAATCAAAAGCGCGCGCTCTAAACCGCTTTACCATAGAGCCGATTCGATCGAGCAGTCGTTTCAAAATAAGGTATATATGTAAAAGTTCTGAGACCGTGAACTTTGGGAACTAGCGTCATCAACGTAAATTGCTCGATTTTGGCTCCAGAAATGGGGGATATTTTAGTTGCGGTCGGCATCGATTTTGGATGAAAATTCGAGCGTGGTCAGTTGTGGAGATCGAGGTCGAGGGGTAAAATTTCAACAGAACTCGCTGAAATTGCATACAGAGTCTTCAGGTAAGTTTTTTTATATTTTTTCCCAGTCTGCATTTTATACCGAGTCTGCAGTCTGCAGTCTGCATTTTATACCCAGTCTGCATTTTATACCCAGTCTGCAGTCTGCAGTCTGCAGATTATACTGACCGTCATGTTCTCAAGATTGTGCTACTAACAGCAACATGCATGATAGAAACAATGGATCTGCAACTTTGCTAATTTAAAGACATTCATTTTGTACAATTATTGGAGGTATAGTGTATATTTCACAGAACTCAAATTTTATGGAAAGAAATTGATCAAACACAATCAAAATAAATTATCAAACAAATTCACGGGCCTGCATGCACTTACACATTGTACCCATACGGTATTCCGAAAACTTTACCATTTTACCAGGAGGCCTTCACCTCTTAAAATGTTGCATTTTATTGGACCCATTTGGATTGCATTGACAAATAATTCCATTGTTTCAGGGTTAGGGTTTGATAATTTGCTTCAGGGTTGGCTATTGTTTGGATAGCCAGTACTATTTCAGGTTCTGAGGAGGTGAAGGCTGCTCCCATTTTACTCTGTGGGAAAAATATAAATTTGGCTGCAATTTTGAAAGTACAGTCCCGCTCAAAAACTTTGCAACCACCACTAAACACCAGACGGGGCTAACAGCTTTTAGCGGCATTAGTGCCACTAACTTTTACCGTTAGTGCCACCAAACCACTAGACGGCTTGAACCATAGGTGGCTAGCCACTAAATGTCTAGCGCCGTCGACGGCTAGCCACCAAAAGTTCTGAGCCACCAACGTCTAGTCACTAAATCGTTGAGCCGTTTCAAGAAGTTTATTTTGACTTGAAGTGTTTTTCATTTTGAGAAGTTTAATTATTTTGAAATGTTCGTCTAGGCAGAGTTTTGAGAAATTTCTTTTGAAACGTTTGTTTTATTACTCAGTTCATCGGTTTACGGGTGGCAGTACTGAAGGAAGAAGTATTCAACTAAAATAAATTTACCATCTAGTGTCAGCGGCCGAGTTTTGAGTAGTTAATTTTGAAACGTTTTACGTCTACTAGTCAGCCGTATAAGTTCGATTCATCGACTCTCACGATCCAGTCACAGCACGCGGCACTGAATGTAGAAGTTCACTGAATTTCAACTAACTTTACCGTCCCATTACAGGTTGCCGAGCACTATAAAATATATTTTTGCAGGTGGGGTATTTTATTAACTCATCACAAAGTGATGAAGTTAAAAACTCCAGAAGATTTGATACAGTGTGATCTCACAGCAATTAACATTCATTTGACAACAAATTGGAAGAGACTCAAAGCATTTCCCGCATCAGGTGAAACTGTTCAGACACCAAATGAAAATGAAATAAAAACTTGCAAAACATTTTATTCTGAAGGTAGAAAATGTCTGGTGCGATCCAGGCGATTTCAAAACAAAACAAACACTGACGACCTATAAATACGATGATTATTCAAATCAGTTCGTGGAAAATGTCACGCTTCCGGCCATGACGTAGAATTCTTGAGACCTTTGAAAAATGGATCCACATTAATAATAATTAATAAAAGAACTCCAGAATATGTTATTGGACATCTTTTTCATTTTCCATAAAGTTCAGTTGTGTTGTGAATTAAACTACAGTCACACTTCCCGCGAAGTGTTGTTATGTCAAAAACCAGACAATGTCTGCGCAGCAAAGCGGTTTAAAGCAACACGTGAAGAATGAAATAGGAATAAAGTTTAGTGAAGTTAATAGCTGTTCAAGTTTTACTGAACGGTTTTGAAGTAATTTTCTTTAGTTATTCCAGGGAAAATCTGTGAAGTTCCCCCAAAAAGTCTTTGATTCTGTCAGACACGATGCGACTGCAATTATTGTTAATATGCTAATTTTCAACTTCAGTTTGTTTACATTCACTCACACCGCCGTATTTTCAATCGTGCACTGACTAACGGCTAGCCGCCAAATGTCTTGAGCCGTCGACGGCTAGCCACCAAACGTCTAGCGCCGTCGCCAGCTAGCCACCAAACGTCTAGTGGCGTCGACGGCTAGCCACCAGTTTTTACCGTTAGTGCCACCAAACCACTAATGCCCAGCCACTAAAAAATTAGCGCCACTGGTGCCGCTGACGGTTGCAAAGTTTTTGAGTGGGACTGTACACTAAACTGTACATTTTGTACATGTATGCACATTTTGATCTTGTACTCTAATTTAAAGAACTCTGATGTGTACTTTAGTGCCTGTATCCCTTAAAGTGCATATGAAGCAAAATAAAATTATGTTTTGGCATATTTCTAATATTTAGCAATTTAAAGAATTTGAAAAGTCGAGAGAAAAAAAATGACGATTTTAACAAGCCCTGAAATTCACCCTACTTTGCTCCCAAAAATGGTCTTCAAATCGCATGGCCAAAATAATGTCACATTGGTTGCATCTCAACCAAAACAAGATGGCTGAAAGAATGAAATTGATTTGAAGATCAATTTCTGAATTGCTCTGATCGCTTGATATATTGTCTCCTTTGCAAAATCGCCTGTTTGCAACCAATGTGACGTCACTAGATGGCTTCACAATAAACTTGACCCCAGTCTCCAGACCATGTTTTGATGAAAAGTAAGCCAGTTTTACACACCAAAATCACAACTAAATTTTTGTTTTGGAAAATTTTAATGTTTACAGACATTTGATTTACATATTGAAAAGTAAAATTACGACGATCAAAGGTTCACCTCATATGCACTTTAATATAAAAAAAGAAAATACCTCTTTTGTCATAGTTTCTTCAAATTTGTGCTTAGTCAAGCACTTGTAAATACGTCCCTCCCCAGCTGGGACCTCTGAACAGAACTTCTCACGATCATCACGGCAAGCGTAGTACAAGGGGCGATCAAGATGATAATCATCAGCAGAAAGTTCAGCCATTCTGTAAATTTCTTTTTGGCAGGATTCAGCAAGGTCTTCTTGGTGTTTTTCGAGGCATTCAAGCACATCATTCTGGGTGTGTATATCCTGAAAAAAATATATTTAAAAAACAGGAAGTTGATTCCTCTCGGAAAAAGTGAGACCCTCCAAACAAATACAGAAGACCCCCCCCCCCCCCCCCCCCCCCCCACCACCACACACACACACACACACACTAACTATTGACTGGTCGCTTACTATTACTAGTTCATATCTATCTTGCTCCCATATGCATATCCCTCAATTGAAAACTGCAGTTTACAGGGCCCAAAACAGTGACCAATGGGGTACCAAAGTAACTAAAATAATATTGAGTGTTGGTGGCCACCTTTTGCTCAACGTTTTCTTACCTCTAAGAAAAATTGATTGAGGATAACACATGAAAGTAGGGTTCATGCCAATGAATGAAGTAGAACACAGTGAAATTGGCAACTGTGATTCTTTGATCCCCATGTTTATTATTTCAGCCTTTCTTCTTTGCTTTCAACTGAATGTTTCAGAGAGAGAAAAGGCAACCAAAACCTACAATTTGGAGACCAATTTTGTTTTGGTTAGTTGCCCATTGGCACCTTAACTGAAAAGTTAATTTCAACATCCCTGGTTCAATAGTACATGTACTTGTGTTACAAAATGCCATTGATTAGCTCACCTCATCTTCTTCCTCCTGAGTGATACGACCACAAGCAAATTTCTCAACATCTTTTTGACACTTGTTAAAAAAACCATCAATCAAGTGGTAGTTACTAAAGACAATGGCCTGCATTTTGGTCATCATGTGTTTACAGCGAGTGTTTGTGATGTTCTGTCTGTGCAACAGAAGACACGGAACAAGTTTGCCTTTACCAGGATATTTTTCTCCTTGATGTTGGCAGTACGGCAACTAGGATTTAAAGAGTAAATATATTATTCACTAGTAAGAGTACGACATGACTGCATTCATAAATTTTCTATTAAAGTTATAAAAAAAAAATAGTTATGATGTGAAGTGCTTCTGTGTGGACATTGTAGCTATACACCTATGTCAAAAAAGGGTGTCCTGGAAAACGGCAATCGGCAATCGACAAGAGACATTCCAAGACTGAAATGGATAGTGGTTGTAGCTGAAAGTCTGGTGAAATCAGTATTTTGTTTTTGGGGTCAGACTTTAAGAACAATATTAATAGCCTGCTGCAAATCAATTTTCTGAATGTGTAGTTTATTGATGTTTCACAGCTGGACAGTTATAATTAGGGTATATACTTCATGGTAGTGTTTCGTTCCATATAGTCTCCCTGCATAATCATTTTCTCTACTGTTTTACAATATTATGCAGGGAGACTACATGTATATGGAACAAAACACTACCATGAAGTATATACCATTTCTTTCAAACATGACAAGAATCTCCATGATTCCCTAGTCAAAGGTTCACTACAGCCTGATCTTCAACCAGGCACTTATAAATGTTCTAGAACACGATGCAATACCTGTGCTTACACTAAATGGACCTAAATGCTCTCTTAAAATAGCTGATCATTTTGATTGTACTTCCAGTAATGTTATTTATTGTATCACCTGCACACTTTGTAACAAACTCTACATCGGTGAAACAGGGCGAAGATTAGGAGATCAATTCCACAAACACTTGCTAGATGCAAGGATCTTGCCAAACCTGTAGCTTGTCACTTTAACCTTCCTGGTCATTGCATTAATCACATCTGCCACTGTATTCAGCATTTCTCTGCATCAAGGTACTACCGACACTCGTAAACGCAAAGAACAGAACTTTATTTTCAAATTAGGCATTTTGTCACCTCACGGTATTAATGAACGCTTTTCGTTCATTTAATTTCAGAATTCACGTATTCACTCACACTTAACTAATTAAGTTAACTAATTAAAACAATTTGTACTCATAATGAATCTTTGAACAGTTAAAAACAGATTGCAATAATTGTAGAGTTTGCTCAAAAGGTTTGAACCATGTACATGTAGCAACAAGTTCATTTTTTTTTTAGTTTGACAGCCCTGTGCAGCAGAGGAAAATAGCTGGACATGCTGAGCAGCATACCGGGAATAAAATAAGAAAAAGTGTTTAACTGATTCAGTTGTACATGTACCTTTACTACACACACAATCTAGGCTAGGATTGCAAGTTATTCTATAAAGGTGCAAGTTCAAGGCACTAACCCATTTGCAAACTGTCTTGTATGTATTATCTTTGCTCCCATACAAGATACTGCATAACTCTCAAATTTGTGATTTTGACTAATTTTGAGGTGCTCTTTTTAGCAGCATCAGTGCTGTAGCTAATTTAAGTAGATATCAGAATGGCAATGGTGACCTTGGATTTGTCTATCAGTGGTTTTCATCCTCATGACCCTCAATCGCAAAATTAGTTTGCATTGATAAAATCAAATATAACATCTTGGTTCTTGTTGGACTACCAAAATTTTTTGGAACATTAGATTATTTCCTACTGGAGCTGTGGGCCAATGAATGTAGAACAATTTTACAGTACTTTGTGTGTGCCTGCCATATCTTGGTGTCCCTCTCTGGCACAGCAGCATGGTAGCCATAAAACGAAAATACAAATAAAGCTTAATTTTATTTCCCATTAAAATCATTGGGTTTCACTTCAAAACTCTTTGAATGCAACTTTTAAATTATATATAGAGTGATTTATGGAGTGAAAAAAGAAATGGACACAATTACAGTATTTTATCATGTACAAGCCGCACCTCACGTATAAGCTGCACCCCTAACTTTAGCCTGATAAACAGAAGCCTGTCTTTCCCGAAAGGTTTAAGGAAAAACCTTGTGTATAAGCCGCACCACAAAATTCAGTAAGAATAGTCTTATGTTCGAGTTCATAAATGCTTGTAATTGAAGCAAAACTTCTTCAGAAGAGATTGTCATATTGCAACAACGAATTGGTTACAACTTTCCTTGTCCTTTCTTGTGTATATTTTAACCTGCATGCTGTCTTTAAATCACTACAGAATTATTCTGTTATTGTTCCCCCATTAACTAACAACATATTTAAGGAACTTCATTCCTTTAAGCGAACAACAAAGTAAGATTTTCTGGTGAAACTATTTCAAGTAGAGGGGCCTGGGGCGAGACTTTTCTCGAATGGAGCTCCAAAGTTGAACATGAACTCGATGAGAATGATACTTTATTTGAAAATCTGAAGACTCCAAGATCAATTGGTCTTCAACAACACCAGGAACCATTCGTGGAGTTAGCAGAGAAGATGAGAAGCAAATGGACAGCTAGTTTTCTTTGGAAAGCGAAGGAGAGGAGCTTGAGTAGAAATCTTGCTGACACTCGTGCTCTGTGAATAATGTGTTATTTCTATTGTTCATATTGCATTGCTTTGTTTGTGGTCATTGCAAAAAAATGTTTTCTGAAAACACTCACATATAAGCCACACCCCCAAATTTCCGGCAATTTTTTGTTACTTTCAAAATGTGAAAGCCAAAAAAGGTGCGGCTTATACGTGATAAAATAAGGTACATGGATTTTTATGCCTTCCAGAAAACACACTGGGCCGTTCCGTCATAAAATTTAAAATGTTTTTATCTCCAGAACAATACATCCTATCAATGTGAAATTTTTTGTGTAGACTTTTACTACCCAGAGTTTTAAAGCTTGAGTTTAGGAAAAAAGGTTTTTTGAAGAATATCAAATGTACATTGTAACCTTCATTGGACTTTCAAACTGGAGAAAACTCCAAAGTTGTATCCGTAATTTAAGCTCTGAAATAGTATGTCTACATACTTAGATAGATGACCTATCTTTTTCATAGTATTTGTTTACCGGGATCTGTTTATTCAGGTCACCTTTTAGATCAAATTTTACATGTCAACCAAACCAACAACGTGCTCACATTCGTCCATAGCTTAGTAACCAGGCATCTGTTGGAAGAGAGAAAACTGGACACTAGAAGTTTTGTTTTCAACATAGAGTAGTTTGCTTTTCTATACATGTATCATGTCTAAAAGGATATCTGGAAGCCATCTATCGAAAAAAAAAACTAGTTACTCAAAGAGAGGTGGAAGATCAGTTTGATAAATTTGCTGTGAGAGTTTTGAACAGTGGGCAATTTACTGCGTGAAAATTATACTCAAGCTAAGGATAGCGTGGCATTTCCTTGCTCGTGGAGGAATTATAACCATTGAAGTAACAGGCTGATGACAACACTGCAACAAGCTTGTGGTGGAATATTGGGTGCCAAGTGTCCAAAAATTATATGTCACAATTATATGAAAATTATATATATAATCGTTATTATATCATATAATTTATTTTCCTCCTGCGTTCATTATTTCAATTAATAATGTTCGTGTTATTTCATTGTTTCATATAATGCAACACTGCCTTTCGCATTATATGAAACCATGATCGTCATTCATTATCTATTATTTCATATAATGCAAGACTGCTTTTTAAATTATATGAAACCATGAACGTCATCCGTTATCTATTATTTCAAATAATGTAACACTGCTTTATAAATTATATGGAACCATGATCCTTAGCCAAATTCGTTATTTCAAACAAGTTAATGCTTCAATTTTGCTATAATCCATTATATGATATAAATCTCATTATATGATATAAATCTCATTATATGATATAATCCCATTATATGATCACATAAATCCATTACATCATATAATCCCATTATATGATAATATAAAGCCATTATATGATATAAAGCCATTATATGAAAGAAACCATTGTATCATATAATATGAATTGTATGCGCGATTGTATGCGCAGTTAGCAAATTTCAGTGTCTGTGTAATATTTAACTTAAGCCTCGATATTGTGTTAACGTACATGTATCTGTCGTCTCAAAGTTCAACTATCATCACCTTTTCGAAATTAATACTGTGACAATCTGCTGTAATCTCTTTCGGTTTCCTTAACAAATAACGGACCAAGTGGCCAACGATTTGGCTTCAGCGCTAAGCTTGTCTATGATCGGGGATTGCTGTTCAAGATAACGGCGAGACCCTAAAATACCTCTACTAGTACAAACGCCAACTCGCCGAGGTCAAACAGCCAAGTTCCACGGCCTCCTCGTCAACCCCTGCAGAAAGTCAGGGAAGCAAATCCACAATATAAATCTAGTGTATTCCAAAAGTGGTTTTGCTTTATTTCATGCAGTCCTTGTACGTTGGATAATTTTCGATACCATTACGAAGTAGTCTTACAATTCGTGCGCATTATCTTGGCCATGGTTTTTGTCATATATTTAAAAAACTCATGAATAATTCATGAGGCAAAATCAAAGGGAATCACCGAGCAAGAAGCGATCTTTAAATGTGATAAAGATTTAATCCTAATTTACATAAACTTTAACTTGGATTTTCTCCGCCGAAATAGGTTGTATCGTCCAAATAACTGAATTACATGACTATAAATCTAGACGTTTTTAAATTATATGGAACCATGATCCTTAGCCAAATTCGTTATTTCAAACAAGTTAATGCTTCAATTTTGCTATAATCCATTATATGATATAAATCTCATTATATGATATAAATCTCATTATATGATATAATCCAATTATATGATCACATAAATCCATTACATCATATAATCCCATTATATGATAATATAAAGCCATTATATGATATAAAGCCATTATATGAAAGAAACCATTGTATCATATAATATGAATTGTATGCGCGATTGTATGCGCAGTTAGCAAATTTCAGTGTCTGTGTAATATTTAACTTAAGCCTCGATATTGTGTTAACGTACATGTATCTGTCGTCTCAAAGTTCAACTATCATCACCTTTTCGAAATTAATACTGTGACAATCTGCTGTAATCTCTTTCGGTTTCCTTAACAAATAACGGACCAAGTGGCCAACGATTTGGCTTCAGCGCTAAGCTTGTCTATGATCGGGGATTGCTGTTCAAGATAACGGCGAGACCCTAAAATACCTCTACTAGTACAAACGCCAACTCGCCGAGGTCAAACAGCCAAGTTCCACGGCCTCCTCGTCAACCCCTGCAGAAAGTCAGGGAAGCAAATCCACAATATAAATCTAGTGTATTCCAAAAGTGGTTTTGCTTTATTTCATGCAGTCCTTGTACGTTGGATAATTTTCGATACCATTACGAAGTAGTCTTACAATTCGTGCGCTTTATCTTGGCCATGGTTTTTGTCATATATTTAAAAAACTCATGAATAATTCATGAGGCAAAATCAAAGGGAATCACCGAGCAAGAAGCGATCTTTAAATGTGATAAAGATTTAATCCTAATTTACATAAACTTTAACTTGGATTTTCTCCGCCGAAATAGGTCGTATCGTCCAAATAACTGAATTACATGACTATAAATCTAGACGTTTTTTAAGCTGTTTAAAAAACTCGCAGCACGTGTTTTATCAGATCGAAAACTGATAAAACACTGCTGCTCGTTTATTAAACAGTCCGTCAAACAATCAACCTGAAGCACTACAAACTGATGCATTTGTTATTTTCAATTAAGTGAGAAATTTCGGGTGTCTGTAAAAGTCGGAACACTCCGGAACATACCAGGAACACCCATCATTAAGAAAATGATATAACAGATGTATAATTTTTCTCGGATCATTGTGCAAGGCCAATTATGTCAATGGTAAATTAAATTGCTCGTTTTCATGAGACAAGCATGTTCATAGTACCCTTTTCTTTTCTTTTTCCACTTTTTTTTCAAGGGCTCACGGCCCCCTCACCCTGATTCGCCTAATTTTCAGAGTTTGTCTCTTTTCCAAGGTGTACTGGTTCATATTGTTGCTGGCTTCCTTAATTTACAATATTATAACCAGACCTGTGCTATTTCCTAAGAATGTGAGCTATTCCTTACTTGTCAACTTTTTTCATGGGCTGACTGTATCCCTCCAAAGCCACACCCTCGTGTCCCTCAATTCCCTAATTCGTATGTTTCTGAAGGTGTCTTTACATATTCGTTTTTCATTACATAATTTTCGATACTGTAAAACCGACGAAGGGGGTGTCTGTGTGTAGCAGATCTATTCAAGTACAACTATATGAATATGTTTTTTTATTTAATTATGTACGTATGTGTAAATGTATATTTCCTCTTTTTTTTTCGGGTGTTCTGAGTGTTATCCGTGGACAGTGTGTTGGTTAAGCAGTAATGCAAGAAACAGTCATTTTTCGTCGTCTTCACTTGACATTTCCCTATTAGAATGAGTGGCCGTGCTTTATGTTTACAAACTCAAGCTGAAAGAGTTTGTAAATAACATAAAGCACGGACACGAATTCTGTATCTGACTTATCAAACGTTTAATTACATATCATAGAGATTAACTTTATGCGTCAAATTCAAAGAGAAAGGGAAAATAACCTCATTAATCAAGAATAGTTCGAACAGAAATTCGGTTTTTGCATAACGTCTGAGAGGCTAGGGGAGTGTGATATTTGATCTCAACGAGTTGGCGTTTGCACTAGTAGTGGTATTTTATAGGGTCTCGCCGTTGTCTTGAACAGCAATCCCCGATCGTAGACAAGCTACAATTGTTCGGCTTAACGCCAAAGCCAAATCGTTGGCCACTTGGTCCGTTAATTGTTAAGGAAACCGAAAGAGAGTACAGCAGATTGTCACAGTATTAATTTCGAAAAGATGATGATAGATGATAGTCTCTTGAAAAAAATTGGTGCCAAACTGAAAAGCCGCCGACAATTTTTTCGCCATAGAAAATAACAATGATCGCCGTTAGTGTCAGTGTTTATTATGTCCAAATCTTCTCAGCTTTGTATGAAACCAAAAGATAAAATTATATTAACTGAATAACCGTTTCTGATCTAACAAACACTGGGGAAATCAGTGCCGTAACGAGAAACACGAATTGCGTTACTACATATGTGTATAAACCGCTAGTTTGGTGCCTTATTTCATCTGTATGATGTAGTTTCACACTTGACCGTTAAAATCCTTCAGGATTTTAGCTGAAATCATTGCTTACGTTTTCAAGAAGCCAGCTTATCAAAAGATCTAATTCTTGGAGTTAACATGTGAATTCTCTCGACATTGTCTGGTTTTTGACACAACAACACCGTAGTGTCACGCTCTGTGAACTTTAATTTGCGGGTAGCATATAAAGTGCGGCTTATTCCCCACACAGCTTCTCAACTTATTTGTGAAAATGGAAAAGGTCCACCAAAGAAAATATTCTGGATAGTTCTTTTTGTTAATGTGGAATCCATTTTCAAAGGTGAGTTTGAGTCTCTCAAATTCCACGACACAGAAGCGTGAATTTTTCCATGAACTGATTTGAATAATCAATTAGTCGGCAGTGTTTGTTTTGCTTTGCGATACATGCATCAAACATTTCTAAAACCTAAGACAAATTTTCGTTTAGAAATTGAGATACATGTAGTTTCCAAATCAAATGTTTTGAAAGTTTTTCTTTTATATTCATTTCGTGTCTGAACAATTTCGTCTGATGCCAGAACTGCTTCGAGTCTAACTCTAAAATGCTGAGGTGAGAATTGCTGTGAAATCGCACTGTATACAAATGGATTTACGACTTTATTTATCAACATGTTGATGTTCCTATGTCTACTAAGACACAACAATTAAAACCTACTATGAGGTACTGGTATTGTTACATAAATTTACACTGAGAGGTGCGGGTAATCTGTCGGTGCAGGTAATCTGTTAATATATTTTTCTTTGAGACTCTAAAATCAGCGGGTGCGGGTAATACACCGTGCAGGTAATAGGCCGGAAATTATGGTAATGGATTATATGATATAATGCATTTATGTGATCATATAATGGGATTATATCATATAATGAGATTTATATCATATAATGGATTTATATATCACTTATATCACTTACATCAAAACAGCTCTTTTGAGAGCCACCAAACTTGCAAAAGCAATGACCAGTGCTTAGTTTCTTTTGGTTTGAGTTAATAAAAAATATTTCTTTGAAAATGTTAATTTATGTAAATTTACGGAACCTCGTGCAGATGTTCTCGCAGATAAGCCGCACCCCCGATTTCAAACGAAGATTTTGGGTAAAAAGGTGTGGCTTATCCGTGAGTGAATATGGTAGTTTAAATTTTTGATTTTTGATGATGTCACATGCAAACCAAAAATCCGTTTCAGGCTGGGAATGTTGCTTGCCCCTTGTTACAGTATGTATTTACCCAGACAAAGAAAGGATCTGTTGAAAAAGGTATGTAAAGAGGAGGTTTTGAAGTTGTTTCTCCAGCTACTTCACAGAATGTGCCAGTTATGTGAAAACGTATTGAAAACCCTTGAGCATGCAATGTAGAGCAGGGGCATAGCAGGGGGGGGGGGGGGGGGGGGAGTTCCTGAACCCTCATTTCCTTAAGGAAAAACCGATCTCCCTCCTTTTTTCAAGCCAGAAGAAAAATGAAATAAAGAAAAGAAAAGAGAAATTGCCTTCTCCATAACAAATTCTCCTTAACAG
Source organism: Actinernus sp. WN-2022 (assembly GCA_030867875.1). Taxonomy (NCBI): domain Eukaryota; kingdom Metazoa; phylum Cnidaria; class Anthozoa; order Actiniaria; family Actinernidae; genus Actinernus; species Actinernus sp. WN-2022. The sequence goes on from JAOWCC010000019.1 coordinate 97,547,099, forward strand.
ACAGTTGCATCATTAGACAGATCACAGAGCCAGGTGGGGGTACATAGTAACAAACAGCATATCTAACTATGCTCTTTCCATCAACTTATTTTGATCACAATGTTAGCTTAACAATATTTGACATGCTGAAAATATTTAACGGCTGGTCCAAACCACTTTTTATTACCAAGTGTGTTTCTTACTCTCAAAATGCAGGAAATAGGAGACCCCCCTATGTCAAACTCTGGCTACATCCCTTGGCCAACACTTACTTTTTGAAGGTCATCTTTGCAGAGCTGTTTTGCTGCATTTTCAAACCTTGTGTCACATGTTAAGTTCTTCTTGTAAGACCACAGCAGCTGATAAATAAACAAAGTAAACTACTGGTAAGTCACGGTGGTTATTTAACATTAACCCAACAGTCAATTGAAAGTACTCTGCCCCAAAACTAATAGCAATTACATACACATGTAATACTGCAATGATTCCAGTGATTCTCAGCTCCCATTGGTTGAATAGTTCAGTTTCTGACAGATGCATTTACTTATCAGTAGTCTCATTCACTAAGTTCAGTATTAACAAATACCAGACAAGTGTATGACACCACACAGATTATGATCAACATGATTTTGAAAGACTGACAGATGCTACAGAAATGGAAAATGTTTATACTTACATTATGACACTCATTAGTGATCTCGTCCTCCTGGAGAAAAAAAATAGAGAAAACCTAATTAGTATCATTGATAATTTATGGTTACTTTGTTTCCTTCTCCTCAATTAACTGACAATAGACAAAGACATGCAGGAGGTGGTCCTGTATACATGATAATTATCTGTACACACAATTTCCTTCTCCTCAATTAACTGATAACAGACACACATATGTCGGAGGCGGTCCTGACAGTTAACTGCACACACAATCTATTGTACATGCACTTATACTGTACATCAATCTACACACTTTATGTAACATAAGATGCAACTATACACTGTGCTAGTGTACTCTACCGGTTAGGAAAAACCACAAAGAATTCCACAGTATATGTGGTAAAACTTAGTGGAAACATATTCCCCAGCCCAATGCAGGGAAGTCTGAAAACTACCACAACTCTGTACATGGTCAGCAAAAACTGACATAAATAAAGTTAATGGTCGAAAGACCTGTTGCAGTCAGGACCACAAATACATAACTACAACTGACATATCCTTATATAATCAAGTTCCCACCAAAACTACACTGTCCATATATGGAATGTATCCACAGGGATACCAACAGTCTTTGGGATAAGGAACTCATTTCCCTTTTTCCTTTCATCCAAAGAGAAATATCATTTATTTATTGTACTTATCATACTGTACTGTACTTCAATCTACACTATATGAGATGCAATCACACACCATAGTGCTAGTGTACCAAAAATACCTGTATATACAGTATTGTGCAAAAGTCATGCAAATGTATTTCGACGAATTTCGCTCTTTGTTCCTACAAAGAATCGATGAGATATGCAAACATTATAATGCCAAGGCGAAATATCGGTAACCTGCGAGTGACATTTCAACGATATTTCGTTTATTGTCAAACGAAAATTTGGACCAGGTTATCGAAATATCGTGATCCGAAATATGTGTGCAAGCATACGTGTTCATTGCACAATTTGTATTTAACATTTCTTTCACCAGGATTAACGCATGACAAATTCGAATTAATGACAAACAGTTTTACAAACGTACAGTAAGATGGTTTTGGTAAATACCCTGCGTGCCAGAGGCATCAAAAAGTCAAGATTCTTATATAATAAAAGTCCCCGTCAATCGTGAACTGTCAGCCAGACAAGTGTCTCATTTCTGACACAAATACCACGGGGGCGCAATTCATTTCCATTTACGCGAACTGACTGGTCTGATCCGATGCATTAAAGTTCTTTTAATTCAAAAGGAATTGCACTTTCCCAGTAGGAGTTTTATGGTTAGAGTATAGAAGTTTTTGCACGTTTTCAATATGACAAACGTTGCTTCAAAACTCTGTTGATGTTCTGTAAAAAATCAAACTGACATGTTCACGCCTGACTGATTGTATGTGGAAGTTCAGAGTTGAGATTTTAATATGCAAACATTTACAATGATTTCTGCCGAAACCTTTTAATACTAGTAACAAGACAAGGATCTGCCGTAAATGTGAAACTACACTGAAGCAAAAGTTTATTTGATGTTATGCTTTGCGCTCAGCGAGTGAGTCAAGCTTTAAAGCAGGCCACGCACCAGCGGTCTGGGAACTAAGCGAGCAGCCATTGTTTTGTTTATTTTACGGCTCACGATATTTCGATAACTGCATGGTCCGAATTTACTTGAAAACGTTATACAATGACTTTTACAAAGATCTGGAACTAGGCTGAAGGATCTGAATATTATTGTGGATAACAAAATTGAACACTTCCGAAGTTGGGACATGTGATTTATAGTAACGCATTCCTTTTGTTTATTACCCTTCCAGCCTTCGATTCAAACCGGGTTCAAAGCATCAGATTCATATTCTTAGTGGAGTCATTCTTAGCCTGATTATACTGACTGAATTGAAGTAAACTCTACAGTTGTCCTCATGTACCGTTCGAAAGTGAGCCGTAAAGTTCAGTTAGTCAAAGTCCGAATAAAGTTTACAACTCAGGTTGATTGAATTGACCAAGTGAGCCGGAAAAAGTAACTTCATCTTTGACAGGCAAGGATGGAAATTTTGAAGGATCAAAATTTGGAAGGATTGAAATTTCAAAGAAGCGAAGTTTCGTGCAAATATTCGCAGAGTACCAAACAAAATTTTGCACGATATTTCGTAGAGTGCAGCGAATTTTTGTGCTAACCTGTCGCAGAGCACTGCGAAATGTCGCACAGATTAAAGGAGCAGTGTCACGGTACTGCGCATGTCACAGTCTCCAGACATTGAATTGACAGCTGCATTGTGTAACATCCAATGAGAATCAATCAAAATAATTTGCAGGAAACACCAGACTGTTCGGGTGTTAGCCGTATTCACAGATTGTAGTTATGCACAGTATATGGCGAGATTTACAAGGATTTTATTCTTCCTACATCCAAGGTAAACAGCATTGAGTAAAGAATGGTATCTATATTTCATTACTTGCTTGTATTTTTTGCTGTTTCCAGTCGGAAACAGTCCGAATTTGACCAAAGTGAAACAAGCTGCTCGCGTCCGTAGATATATATTTCTTCGTTGTGCACTTTTGACATGAAATAATTCTCCAAATGGCACCATTGTTTTATTTCTACATAACTAATAACACAGTTCTCTGCTGTAAAAAATATAGAACATTCTATGGACGATTTCTTGTCTTAAAGTTTGGAAACGTAACACATACATTTGCGCTAAAAAGTTCAGTACTTTCGGACTACGAGTGGCTGTTTACTAGTTTGCACTATCGGCTGTTATGGACTGGAAACTTACTTTCACAGCTTAATATTTATGTTGATTGGTCAGAAAGATATCTTGTTTAAGATTCTAAGGTTCTTTCGGCATCAGGAATTTTTTAAATGGGAGTTTTCGTACAGTATTTCAAGCTATGCTGTAGCGCGAGTTTAGTACGTAGTCACAAATGTCCGTGAAACTAATAGCACGTTAGATCATTATTATCAGTTTGCTCTATGGGTTCTCATGTATTCAATAATCACTTCTGGAGCTTCATATGTATGTTGTTTGGTCACAAGGATTTCCTCTTTCAGTTTTCCCCGTTAGTTTGGACATTAGGGATTTATTCTTGGAGATTTCGTACAGTTTAGCGACCGAGTGTCGAAAGTTGAAAAGTTCGCTTGTCATCAAAGTGCGTAAAACTGTCACAAGCGGTTTCATAGCAGTTCGATGTTTGACTCTCATGTAGTCGATGATAACTTATATAGCTTCATATGTATGTCGATTGCTCACAAGGATTTCCTCTTTCAGTTTTCCCCGTTAGTTTGGACATTAGGAATTTATTCTTGGAGATTTCGTACAGTTTAGCGACCGTGTGGCGAAAGTAGAAAAGTTCGCTTGTCACGAAGTGCGAATACTGACAAGCGGTTTCATAGCAGATCGATGTTTGCAGACTCTCACGTAGTCGATCATAACTTCTATAGCTTCATATTTATGTCGATTGCTCACAAGGCTATCGTGTTTGAGTTCATGAGGTTTTTTGCCAGCAAATAAAGGTTTTATCTAACTTTTCGTAGTCTTTGCACTCCGGTCATTTCATATAATTTCAGCCTCGTTTCTAAGCCGTAGATATATATTTCTTCGTATCGCTGTTGAAAACTGCCATATCATTATAATACGACTTGAAAAGTTGCCATGTGTTTCGTGAACTCTACTGGACATCCAAACCCTCTTCGCTTCTGGTTGGAATGCGTTTTTCGGCTGCTGTATTCAGAGTACTGAGTGGCCGTTTTCCCCGCCGGTAAGCATCACTTATGCTTTTTTGTTTTAGTTGTGTTGCAGTCTCAACGACTAATTTTGAATAAACAAATAACTAAAACTTATTTAAGCACATCTTACATTTCCATAAATGACCAAAGGAGGCAAGGATGAGTTCAAAAAGAACACTGATGAAGTCGATTTAAAAATCGCTATTTCACCCCTCTGAGAACTTCGTTCCGGGCCGGAACGTAATTCTAAAATCATCAGATTTTCACACATGCGCAGTACCGTGACACTGCGACTTTAAACAAAAGGCTTAACGAATTTCCGTCAAAATTTCTGTTCGTGAAAATTTTCGTTCATTTTCGACGTAAAGCCCCAAAATTCGCCGAAAGGTGTTTGCATGACTTTTGCACAATACTGTAGGCCACACCCCAAATGTAGATGCCTTTTTTGAAAAAAAGTTAGGTTCATAAATGCTCGTACTTGAAGCAAAACTTCTTCAGAAGAGATTATTGTCATTCCAAGACATGTTATGCCAACTGCCATTGCAACTTCAAATATGGTTACGTCTTTAACCTTTGTCTTTTAATCACCCCAGTATTTTTCTTCTCTTATTCCCCCATTAACCGACAAGATTTTCAAGGAATCTCGTTCCTTTAATAATAATAGAAGGTTTATTAAAATACTTTCGTGCACACCGAACAGTGAATTACAGCAATCTTACAATTTAAAAGTAAACATCCTAATTAAGTAAGTTATAAATATAATTCAAAAACTCATGAATAATTAATGATCATTTTGTCCAATCAGATGAAGCAAATCAGTCACGTGCATGCTCCTTTATACCTGATAAAATCTCATCATTCTAAAAGGCCCGCAGAGGGATTTGAATTCTATCCCAGAGGGAAACGGGGTTAATGATTGAGACAATGGAATTTCTATTGATGTTTCAGCTTTCTCGTTGAATTAGGATGAACGTTTTATATAAAGAATACTAATGAACATGAAATTTTACATAAAGTTTCATCCTAAATTAAGAATTCACTGATAAAGACCCAAAGATAGCAAAAAGTACACGGAACATAAGGTACCTACTGTAGATAATAAATTTTGCACTAAATTTACTAATATCAGCACTCTACCGAGATACACAGATAATATTATTAAAATGAAGTTATCCAACTACCATTACTTGTTTACCGAGCCACTGTTTAGTTCCAATTATTAAACCAAACTCAAAGCCGTAAAATAATAAAAACGTGCATTAAACTTACATATTTTGTGCCGGAGTCAAAAATTTAGAGGCTGCCGTCATATCAGTCACATCGCCTTCCAAGTCTTGAACTTTATCGAGGTAAACCACGACACCAAATCCTTCAAGTGCAGGTTCTTCTTGCATTGCGAAACGCCGCTTCAAACAACATAGTATGGTAATTTCTTCATGTCATTCCCTTGAGATGTTCGTAATTGCAGGCGGCGATTACTCGAATATTTTGCAAGCCATTGTGAATACAAAGGTTCAATGGTTCATTAAGTAACCATTCCCTTGAGATGTGCGTCTTCTTTCATTGCATTCTTAAAGCGTTTTTGAAGCCGTTTAAAACACTCACAGCACGTGTTTTATCAAGTCTAAAAATTATCCGGCTTCGCCCTCAAATTTTTTAACTTGATAAAACACTGCTGTTCGTGTTTTAAACAGTACATAACAATCATATGGAGCTGCTAAAGGGACTGGTAATAATATCAATTAAACTTACAAACTGTCAATTATTAAAAACATCTTATAACAATATTCAAAATTCAATATTTAAACTAACATATGGTATATTTACATTGGCTGCAGAAGAGAAATTAGAGAAAAGCTATTTTTTAAGGTCTTGATAAAAGTTCAAAATGGAAAAGTTTCGAAAATACGGTTTTCACAAATTGTAAATCTAAAAGCCCTAATCTAAGCATCACTAAAAGATCAAACTCAAAAATGTAATATTATTTTTAAAGCCTTGAAAATGTGACTTTCTGATTTCCTGCTAAAATGGCACGAAAAATGATTGACAGCTAATGTCATTCACTGGCCATGTTAAATTATTTCATTATTGCTATCTTGTGATTTTCTGTGCTACTTTTTGTTCCTAAAGATTTCTACTTTAAGCAATGCCCAAAAGTGTAATTATGTAGATTGCAATAAAGTTTTGTTTTCTTCAGTTAGCCTGAACTTCAGCTGTCTCCTCTGGTTCGTTCCTCCCGAGAGAGAGACGTCTAAATCCAATAGCCGATAATGCCGTCCAGTGACGTCACTACCAGAAAACCTGGTAGTGATCTTTGATTGGTTCATATTTTATAATTTTGCATAATTATCATAAGTAACTCATCAGAGAAGACGGCAGGATATTTCTGTTTTGGACTTGCGACGGTTGATCATTGATGAGTTTCAATGGGGTGCTTGTCTTTGGTAAAGACCTTGTAAGGAAAACAACCTGCAAAATAACCGGCCGGCTGTCCTGTAAACATGTACATTTTTCACGTCGCCAGGCGCGTTCGCGGGGTTGTTGATAAGTTATCGATTATTCGTTCACACTCAGTGGTAAAGCTGTTGCCGACTCTCTTCAAGGACTGTTCTTTCCTGTAAACGAGTCTAGTTTCGAAATCCTTTGTAAATTCTCCAAAATTTAATATCCTTCAATGCTTTTCTACTTTTCTGCTGCATTATTTACAAATTTACAAAAGGTATCTCTCCCTGTCTCGAACCGAACGGCAGATCAAGAGACTTTTCTAGTAAACGGAACTGAGACAAATTGAAGGCCTCAAATGTTACTGAACAATTTGTTGCTTCAAAAAGGTTTTCACAGCATACATTTAAGAGGCACTTGATAAGCAAATGGGATGTAGATACATGTACATGTATGTAGGGTCTTAATTTTGACATAATCTCAAATAAGTTCTCAAGGCGAGAACTTTGTTTTTGTGACCCAACAAACTCTTTACAGCCGCCGTGGCAGTTTTATTTGCATAAATTAATTTTTTAATCCGCTTTGATGTCACTGGACGGCATTATCGTCAAATGAGTTCAGACATCTCTCTCGGGAGGAACGAACCGGAGGAGATGGCTGAAATTCAGGCTAATCTTCAGTCAACCAAAAAATTAAAGGTAATTCAATGCAAAGGAAGCTAAGGTTTACCAGTTTGGTTTCAGCACGATGAAATTAGAATGACATACAGTCTACCATGTACATGGTGTGAAACGAACAGTTTTCGAACAGTTTTCCCTGCCTGGTATTAATTGTTTGCTTACTGGGGTGCCATTTTTCTGTACTCCTAAAAGAGGGTTTCTTCTTGAAACTAAACTAGAATCAACACTAGTTTCTGTAGAAGTATCGAGCATTGGTAAACTGTATAGCTTTCTCTGTTCTGCAACTTGTCTGAACTTTGGAATCGCTCTGATTGGCTAATGTTAATGAGATTGACCTTGGAGGCAGGACGTCAACTGTGAAATGAATCAAAAACCTTTATCGGGCTGTTCTCAGCTCTTTTTTTCGGCCAAAGACAGAACTTTGTTGAAGTCCAGCCTTTTCGCATGTTTTCCAATTTTCCTAAATTTTTCACGAAATCCCCAACACAGTACAGTATTTGAGACAATTTAGTTGGGATTTGAAAGGGATAATTACACAAAAAAAACTTTTAAAATCCAGAAGGGCAGAACTCCTTCTGGCGGACAGAGTCATTTCCCGTTGACAAACATACAACATCTACGCTTTTAACTTTTGTTCAAAATGGATTAAATATATACTTTCTTCAATTCAAGACCTTTAAAACAGTATAATTATAGTATGTGTATGTGGCTTTAACTGCAATGCTGCAAGAGTGTTTTCCTGAAATGACACCTTGAACCTTTATCAAGACCTGAAGTGCAAGAGAAAGTGAGGTTTTCTGGTGAAGCTATACATGCACAAGTCTGTAGTCCACCATCTTGGATTTTGAAGGAGAAGCCCGGGACATGTGTTCATGGGTATAAGCATAGTTAATAGAGTGGAATGGTTAGGAAACTCAGGGACCTTCTTTGTTATAGGTCTTTGTTAGCTTTTTTCGACCACTACCGTGCACAAAACACAATAGAAATTCCAACATGTTAGTCAATCAGCCAATAGAAATGTGTGAGTTCAGTCGTTCAGGGAACGCTAATGAACTATGTTCGTGCACAATCTTTTGTCTTACCCCCTTCCAACCTAAATTGCAGCGCCTTTGTTAGCCCTTTTGAAGTTTGCCAGGTTTCCTAACCATTCCACTCTATTAACTATGGTATAAGCATACATATCGTCTTTTATCACATAATTATAAGCTGCACCCCCACCTTTGGCCCTTGCTTTCATCCAAAATAGTGCTGCCCATATGCAAGTGTTTACAGTACTCTGCCATATTTATTTATTATTATGAAAAACCACAAAAAATAAAAGGTGGAAACGTATTCCCCAGCCATTTCCTTGCAGATCACCTGACTTTTGTCCCACACCATGACCACACCATAACCAATCACATTGTTTTGTGCCCACCAGTTTGTCTAACTCTTGCCTGAGTGAGCTTCCTGTCCTCCCATACAACAATTTACAAGTTAATAATTCTTGTGTACAGAATTCTGGTTTTCACAATAAACGGTGAGGGAAATATTGTGCTCCAGAATCACACATGCATGTGTTAGTTCTCGTTGTCTAAGTGGCCCTGGTTACTGTAGTCACACTGTAGTTGTAATGTGTTTAGTTCTTGTTGTCTAAGTGGCCCTGGTTACAGTAGTCACACTGTAGTTGTAATGTGTTTAGTTCTCGTTGTCTAAGTGGTCCTGGTTACAGTAGTCACACTGTAGTTGTAATGTGTTAGTTCTTGTTGTCTAAGTGGCCCTGGTTACAGTAGTGGCACTGCAAGCATCTATGCTATATTGATAGTAACAAGTTTCCTCACCTTTGCCTTATCCTGTATACAGACCAAGATAGCAAAGTTATTCCCTTTTGGAACTTCGTGACAAAGACGCTCGACATCCTCTGCACAGCTAGGATGCTCATCAAGCTTAATCAACCCTGCATTAGTGTCCCTTTCTCTCAGGGGCGGAATTCGTTCCTGTTTGGTCGGTCTTTTGTGCTCTCGTGGGATGGTATCTATAAATAAAAAAATGACACTCTTACAGTACAGACTAAATGTATAAGCTATAGTTCTAGACTGCGAGCAATCCCTCCTTGTCCTTCCATTGATTGGGTACAAGCGGAGTGAGCAAAGAGTAGGCCAAGTTTGATGCTCTTCGCTCGCTCTGCTCATACGTGATCAATAGAGAAGAGGGTCTGCTTGTCGTCTACTACAGCTCATGAACATGCCATTAATTTCTCTTTGCATTGTCAAATATGCTGTTCAGACATAATTATTTAATGCTTCTGCATATCCATGTTCTCATTTGATTAATAATTATTGTTTGTATAACCAATTCTCTTAGTATTGTGGATGCTGATTTTCTTAACTTTGATGTTAATTTTTGTTAATTTTTGCAAGTGTGGTCTGCTTCATTTATTGCATCAGTGTATAAACATGATTAACAAAAAAAGTGAAGTAGAGGCCAACTATAAATGAGTATTTTGTGTTGATATGGTGGCAACACTTGACCAACACTTTGTCTACAAGTTGCCTGAGAGTCTGCAAAACAGCTGTCAAAACAGTTGCATATTAGAAGCCCAAAAGTTGCCAGACAGATGACCGTTAGTCACCCAACAGTCGGCTGACATATGTTGGTATACTTTTACCCAAGGCCACAAGATCCTCTGTCAACCATTATGATATACTTTGCAAGGGTGTAGCTATGTATGTTACATACCTTCTGGGAATACTAAATTTTATTGCTATTGTTTTATGCTTTCAAGCTCGAAATTTCGAATCATATGAAATTTGAATGAATCGCACAAAGTGCAATGGTGGACAGTCTTTAACATACATGTTAGCAGCTGTTGGGTGCATTAATGTTTTACCCATGAAGCACCTACATTGTACGTGTAACTACTTTGAACACCATAGCCTGTGTACAACTGCCGCACCAGGGATGACTAGTGACTGTACACAGGCAGCATGTATGAGGACCACAACATTCACCCATTCTATAATAATAAACTATTTTTAGGTTTAATGCACCAGTTTTATCCTAAATGTGTCATCTTTCTTTTTAATATATTTTGTAATTGAATCTTTAAATTTAATTTTTTTTTTGTATTTGGACAACTAACTATTTTGGCAGAATGGATTACTAGTTCCTGTCAAAAGGCAGCACCTTCTACTCTGGTTATTTTAAGACCCCAAGTGTTGGTCCGCAACCTTCTGCATGACAGACTGGAGCTTAACCACTGAGATAACCAGGAGGTTTGATATACATACATGTAGTGGGACCACTGAAACTTTAAATCACTTGTCCCAGGTAGGGATCACCATTACAAAAAGTTAGTTTCAAACACTAAATTGTACCTGTACCAACTAACATGTCTTTGTACGTGTCTCCTTAATAATTATTAATAACACTGTCATAACAATATAAGGGTTGCCACCCATGAGGAAACATTCCCTGACTTTTCACTGACCAAAAAAACAATTTTCACTGACCATAATAATTTTATTACAGTGTATTAATAAGACTGCTCAACATTCCCTCATCCAAAACAGATGTCATTATCAAAACCTGTAGGCTGCTTCCCTTCGCAGACATGTTGAGGCACGAGGGATCATCATGGCACCCTGAAAAAAGAATTCTGACTTTTCTCTGACCTTGAAAAATAAAAATATTTTTTTCCTGACTTTTTCCTGACCATGACAACCCTGAATATATGATTTGTTTTTACACTTGAAATTTAAAGAAAGTCTTGTTCCAGGTACCCGCTACTTAATTAACACCATTAATGACTTTAATCCCAAAGACAATACATCAATATTTAATACAGGCATTAGTTAAACCACATGCAGGCTATTTTAGAGGAAATTATTAACTTGTTTCAATAGTTTCTCTTAAATTTCATAATATAATTAATATTTAATAATGTGCTTCAAGGTTAAATATAGTGTAGCTGTTACAGGTCAACTTTATTTTCAGACAGTCAGGTATTTTTTTCAACCTAAGAACATGTACCGGTAATTATTTTAACCTAATGCTTGTGTACTAAAAATTGGTTCTTTTATATTGATCTTGTAAATCACTTGTACTTAGCTTAGGTTTTTCAATTTTTAGAAAAAAACATTGTAATTTGTAATCGAGGGCCACAAGTTTATTAGTGTTTACCATCATTAAATAAAAGGGCCTTGTGCACGGAGTTGGTGTACACGAGCGTAACATAAAATTCTAACGCTACGTTTTATTATTTTTCTCAAAATCTAAACATCCTATAACCCTAGGACTTCAGAAAATATAACTTCAGTCTAGGTGCACAGAAAAACGAGCAAAATACTTTCGAAAACGGTTTTATTTGAAAAAACAAACGAATTTGTTCGAATTCTGTCTGAAAAAGTTCGTCATTTTCCACCCGATTTTTACTCCACATCACAATGATTTTTTATCGTTTAAGAAATATCGGAGAAGAAAATTTGCATATGTACTTCTAGGTGAAGTGCACTTGAAATTCGCCACAAAACGTTGTGGTTTTGTTGTACTTTATGCTTTCTTCAAAGGAAATATCAGTCAAAAACTAGCGTTAGAAAAAAATCAATGTCGGAAAAAAGCTCTCGTTCCAAGCTTTCATCGTGCCTTTTTTGCCTTTGATCGCGCAAATCACGCATTTCGCGCCAATCGCGCCCTTTTTCCATCGCGCCAATCGCGCCCTTTTTCTATCGCGCCAATCGCGCACTTTTTCCATCGCGCAAATCATGCAAATCGCGCCCGAGTTAGTAGATTGTAATCGTAGGCTGACATGTTTGTAAAATACAAACAGTAAATACAAAATGTGCATCTTAAAACATAGCGGCTTTTTTGCTTGTATTTTATAAACTCCCAAGTACAGCTCTTGCGAAATAAAGCGGGTGAAATAAACCCTCGTTTTGTATCAAAGATTTCTCATTTGTGGTGTGCACGATGCTTCCAAAACTTAACGTCTTTGTTTCCAAAGAAAAACACACTTCCTCTGTTTAGCTTGGAAAAAAAAAAAAAAGAAACTAAGCTCAGTTTACATAAAGACTACGGCCCATTCAACCCCCGTGGGAATTCTTCAAAGTTGGAAGTTGTAAACAACTCAATTAGTATTGTGACATCACAGACAATTTAGATTGGCACGTGCAAAAGATCAACTCACTGAAAGTGAAAGGTCTTTCTTGGAGTTACTACATAATATTTCTTGGATTCTAGTGTGCTGGAGTTTAACTTGAATGAACTTCATCGCATTGTGAATTAAGACGGTCGATCTGTGCACATTTTAAGGCTGATTTCCATCGGATCACAAAGATAGCAAAATTTGCATAAAGCAATAATAAAATTTCTGACAAAGCCGAAAGCGACTAGCCATTAAAAGACATTCATTTGTTGAATATACATTTAAGTCATAATCTTGTCATTCAACGTTAACACTCAAATTTAAGTGATAAAATGAATAGTTTCACATTGATGTAAATATATTTATTGGCAAAGTGATAGCAAAAAGTGCAAAAAAGGCAAAAAGTGCGAGATGGAAAAAGTGCAAAAAAGGCAAAAAGTGCGCGATTTGCGCGATCTGCGTGATTTGCATGATTTGCAAAATAGAAATTGAGCGTGCCGGAAGGCACGATTGGCGCGATTTGCGCGATGAAAATTCACTCTGAAATTGAGAGGTTTTGTTACGCGGCTTTCACGTTTTTTCTGTTGAGAACGGTTGATATTTTTATTCTCAGCGCCACGTTATTCCCTCTTTCGAAGATAAAGATTCACATTCGAGAAACTACATCAAACTAAGGTCAGAGTGTTTGGAATTTAATAACATTCAATTAAATAACGACAAAGTTACAACAATTCTAAAACAAATTTTGTCTATATTTTCTCCATTTTCGTCGTGTACACCAACTTCGTGCGCGAGGCCAAAGCTGTATTATTAATATAATATGGTAGGGTTCATTCCCATTTTTTGAGTATGTGCTCAATTTCAGTCTTCTAGGTTTTTCAGCACTCCACAAGGTTCTTAAATTTACTAATTGTTCTTGCTTTGCATGTGACATCATTAAAAACTAAAATCTAAACTATAAGTCCCACAAAGCTGTTCATTGTATACAATAATTATAGACATCAATAATAAAAGACTACACAGAAAATGTCATGTCGATATATTCATACACTTGATTCTCTCAAACTGAATCGTGTGTGTAGATAAGGGGGATGCTTGTTTCAATTTTCAAATTCAGAGGGGTCACTTATAAATCAAGTATGGGCACCTACATATACATGTAATCAAGGAAATAGAGAACATGAAAAAAAATCACATCTCAAGCAAAATTATTTAAAGTGCAAGTAATGCCATACTACAACATTAATTCTTTTTGGCCCAACTTCTATTTCTGGTATATTTCAGTTGTCAAATTAGTTTTTCATCAAGAGGCACCTGAATTGCGGGACTGTTTCATCTTGTGATGTCACAATGGAAATCTACGGGATTTTATTGTAGTTTTTTTCTTGGGAGGGAGTTGATTCATCTTATGGCATCACAGGATCCGTAAAAAGTAATCAAAAGTAAGGATTAATGATTGATACCTTTTTGTGATAATCAAACAACAGTACAATATTATTTTTTTACATGATACATGTACTTACACTAGATAGGGATGTTTTGCAAGGTTAATTCAAGCAAAGTGATTTAAATGAACATTACTATCAAAATATGCAACCAAATATAAAACATGCTTGTATCAGGCTGCAAACAATCTTATTGGCTCTTGCTTCACCATCCTATCCATTTAGACCAATCAGATTTTGGTGCTGATGCGGGAAGCCATTCAGTTGCAAATCCCACCAACGAGTCACCAGTGAGTAATTTTGAAAAGTTTGAAGCACTCACAGAATCTGACCCAAAGCAATATCCAAAAAAGAAAATATATCTGTGCCAAAATTCATTGGCCTAATGGCTCGTATTTTGATATTAATAATACTAATAATACTAATAACATGACCATTTGTAGTGCCATTTACAAAATCTCGCTACACTCAGGCCACAAATGGTACTATGCATAATGATACCCATATTCAACGAATTGTTTAAATGTCACATAACAGCATTAAAAAGCACTGCAATTATAATCCTAGAATGCTTATTAACATTATTACCTTTAATCTAGCAAAATTAAATTAGTTTACATAATTGGAAATCTAGAGACCACAAAACTAAGGATGTTTTATGAGTTGACCATAAACTGGCATATGATAAAATTAAATAACCTTTGTTACATGCTTTCACCTTATTTTCCCAAAGGGAAATATTATTTTGTTCTAGTGTCAATTCAACACTTTTCAAAATCTAATAAAACAACTGGCTAAAGTTGTCCATTATTATCTCAGAATAAGAACAAGGTTTTCCAACCAATCAAACAAAACACCCATATAATAGGCAGTTATACAATCAGGTAATGCAAAACACATGCCATTTTATTTATACCAGTTAGTCTTTTTCAAAATTGAAAGACATGTTTCAGTTTTTTATAATTAGTGCAGTATACATGTATGTTTGCTTTAGTAAAAAGTTAAGTTGTTTTAAAAAGAGAGGATTTACGCTGTGAGCAGAAGTTTAATTCAGCAGTTTGGAAACCTTTTTCTCATAAATTTGTAAGTGTAACTCATGCATTTTATGTTAATGAGAAAACCATGTAATCTTGTAAAAACCAATTCAGAATTAAGCTTATCAATAACAACTTTGAAAATTCTTTCCAGCAAGGCGAAATTATGGTTCTGAGCCTGCTGCATTAAAAAAAACATATCTTACATAATAATATAAATACATGTATATGACATGAATTTTACATACTTTACTATTATACATGTAAAAACCAGTCAACGTGTATTTAGAAAACCCAGCCAATCTATTGGCAAACTCGCCATTTGATTGGCTAGCCAGGCAGAGTCTATGGATACTTACATGTAGTCAACTAACTGAGTGTGCTGCAGACAAAAATCACCTTGAAAATAATTTTGTTCAAGTCTTTTTTACAGTCTTCTCGATTGCTAAGTTAATAGAATGGTGGCTTGATTATGCTAAAACAATTAAATGTCTTGCTCTTGGTTTCTATCAACTTTGATAGTTGACTCAGGGCTGTGACCCTCTCCAACTACATGTATCTGCCGATCGAGTGATAAGACACTGATTTCAAAGATGAAGCATGCACAGCTGACAAAAAAAAAATCCCATATATTTTCTCTATAGATATTAATTGAAAGCAATGTTGTAAAGAACCAAGCTTTGCTTATACATTTTTACTGAAATAATTTTCATTCTCACACTTGGCTTCTATCGACTTTGATTGTTCATTTGGAGATTTGCATCTTACCAACTATCAGCCATTATAGTTCACCACACAATTTTCGTGTGCTCTCAATATAATGGTCCACCACTTGGCACTATTATACAAATAGACTGTGTCCGTCGAGGAACTATCGGCTGATAGTTGCCCATGGAAATTTGATGTTCTCAAAACAAATATGAGCCCGAGAACGAAGTTTGAGGGCTTATGTGCTAGTTTTAAGAACATCAAATTTCCAAGGGAAACTATCAGCCAATAGTTCCGAGACAAACACAGTCTATTTGTCGTTATTGTTCATCGCAAAATTGTCTTCAGCTCTCAGCAGGCACTATCGCCTGATAGTTTGCATCCGCGGACGACAACTATCACGTCACATGATCGCTTTCAGCCAAAATAAAAAAATTGTGTTGAAGAATAAAGACAAAAGAGTGCGTCTGTCTCGGGACTATCGGCTGATAGTTTCCCTTGGAGATTTGATGTCCTTAAAACTAGCATATAAGCCCTCAAACTTCTGTTTTAAGAACATAAAATTTCCATGGGCAACTATCAGCCAATAGACACTCAACAGACACACTCTGTTATAATAGAAACCACAAGCTCGCAGTCTAACTTACTGTTAAATATATACTGACCAAAATATTTTTGTGACCACAACAACTGGTGAAATTGAACAACAAATGAAAGTATTCTGAAAAGTGTTTAATGAAAACTGCTTTAAATGCATTTTGACACTGGTCTGTTCACTATCCAGGCAAAGAGAATTTGTTAAATAAAATGTCCATGATAAGTTTTCACTTCACATGTATTCAAGCATGTACATGTAACATTACAATAACAAAACATTCTTTCAGACAATTAAAAGTTCAGGTGCCATGTCTTATAATTTTTATATTTACAAGTAAAAAAAGGTAAAAGTATTCATTTATACAATGTTTAGCACAGACTCTATATGAATATATTCATATGTGCTTCACAATGTTGTTTTTGTGATATGGACTGCTATTGTGGTGCAATGTGCTGCCGTGCAGTTTACAATCATGAGTGATTGTTAGTACATGTACCTCAGAATACCAGGCTGTTGTGTTGGAAGACAATCTCCTTCTCTTTCTTGAAAAAACACAACAGGTTCTTTCATGTCTCCCTGGTATAGATTAGAAGAGGAAGGAGACAAGGCCAATAGCTTATATGACCCTGCCCAAGGACGCGACTGGGATTCAAACCTCTGACCTCTCGCACTCTAGACCGTGCTCTACCAACTGAGCAAACCAGTGAGGTGCACTCTACACCATGCTCTACCGAGCTAACCAGTGAGGCACTCTATACCTTGCTCTACCAACTGAGCTAACCAGTGAGGTGCACTCTAGACCGTGCCCTACCAACTGAGCTAACCAGCAAACCAGGGTCCAGGTTTGAACCTAATTTAGACTTCAGGGTCCAGGTTTTATGTAAAAAAAAAAAAACAGAATAATTCTGAATTGTACATGTTTATTAAGAAAATATCATCTTATTCTGGACAGAAAGAAATCATAATACATGTATCTCGGAAATATGGATTTTGGAGCTACATGTACACGACAGTACCTTTTTCTTATAAAGACCGGCTCTAGTTCTGAACCCAAAGGTTGTATCAGTTGGGATTTACCAATGGTTATTTGTTAAGCCTAGCCCTCTTTAGCAACATAAGCATAAACACAAGCAACATACACAGTAATGAATTGATCAATACATAAATGTACATAAGATTTTATTTTGATACGCTAGGCCATTACAACTTTCAACTTCAACAAGTAGAAGGCTTATTTCCGAATGAGGCGTATGAAGACAGATCCTACATTGTATATGCTTACAATAAAATACATGTACAAATTGTACATATTATATCATTTTGAATAAAAAAGGGATAAAGAAGTAGCCATACACATGTTTATGTATATTACACAACAGCAGGCTTATAAACTATGTAAAGCCTTTAAAAACAGTAGTCAGCGTAACTCACTATCAAGTAATAAGGCAACTTTGCTTTTAAATTCTTCCAGAGCATGCATATCACCACTGTACTTAAAGCTATGCTTGAAGAAATTAGTTTTCGGCCTTGGAAGTGCTACATCAGTTTCCAAATTTCTAAGGTTATACAGTACTCCCAAGAAACATATGTACATTTATTGCAATTTGCTCGCAAGCAGATTGCGATCACGAAGTGCGATCTGCTAGCGATCTGCTTGCACCGTGCTCGCGATCTGCTCGCATCGTGTTCGCAATATGTTCGTGATCACATCGCAAAATGATCGCGCAGTTGTGATCGTGGTCACAGGATGATTATCAACATACAAAAACCTTGTGTACCCGACTGCAATTTATCGCTAGTCGTGATTTCGTGGTCATGCCATTTAAGCGACAAACTCGAGCCATCTGAAAACTTTGAATGCTATTTTAGAAGCTAACAAACGCAAACCGAAATGAGACACGATTAAATCAAGAGTTCAATGTTTAATTGGATTTTTGTGAGATTAAAATGCTACTATAAAACAAGCGCTTCAGAAAATTAAAACTTCTCAAGACAGCCGTCCAAAACTCGGCAAAAGATGCAGGGCTTGCTTTAAAGCTTGCCGCTAAGCGAGAAAGCATACCACAAAAGAAATTTTTGCTTCTGTAGTTTCACACTTACAGCAAATCTTTGCGTTGTTAAAGGTTTCCGCTGAAATCATTGCAAATGTTTGCAAGGCATGTTTTCGAAATCTCTGAATCTGAATTTACACGTGCAATCAGTCAGGTGTCAATGTGTTAGTCTAATTTTTGACAGGTCTATCAAAATCGCTGCGACTTTCTGGGAACATGAACAGAATTTTGAAGCCACAAATTTGTAATGGAAGACATGTAAAAAAACTTCTGTACTCTTACCAGCAAACTTCTACTGGGAAAGTGGAATTCATTTTCAATTAAATGCGCTTTAATGCATTGAATAGTCTTCCCAAAAGTTCAAAGGTCAACAAAAAGTGGTAATAAGCATATTACGATCGACTCAACAATATTAAATCCCAGCCTAAAATAAACGTGGAAAGAAGTTGGATCGAACTGAAAAATGAGGGGGCCTGTCAAAACCAAAGAAACAATTAATAAACGCTACCATAAAAAAAAGAAAAATATTAAAATACATCTTGGTAAAAATAGCTTAAGTTAATCAAAAATACTACCGAAAGCTGTTGAAATAATTTGCTGTGCACATGACACTTGAAAATAAAACATGAATGTGCATTCGTACTCGCATCTCAAAAACGTGCGGGTTATTGCTGGACTTCTTGCACATGCATTATTTTTTAGCTGTACTGTAAAGGTAGAAAGAAACATATTTTACTGCAACTTTTGTTCTCCATGTTTGCTCGCAATCAGCTTGTGATCGCAAGCAAATCGCAAGCAAGGTGAGAGTGGATCATGAGCAAGGTGCAGGCAGATCGCAAGCAAGGTGCGAGCAGAACCTAAGCAAGGTGCGAGCAGAACCTAAGCAAGGTGCGAGAAGAACCTAAGCAAGGTACAAGCAGATCCTGAGCAAGGTGTGAGCAAGGTGTGAGCAGATAGCACTCGTGATCGCAACTCTGTGATCGCAACTCTGTGATCGCAACTCTGTGATCGCAACTCTGTGATCGCAACTCTGTGATCGCAATCTGATCGCGCTCAAATGTGCATGTTTCTTGGCATTACTGTAGTTTATGCCACTATCAGAAAGTCGAAGAAATGAGGTTCTTAGATTTGGGACAAATTTCTTATTAAGAATTAGCAGTATTTGTTCTACTTACAGATGTGATTACTGTATCTGTGTATGTTGCTTGTGCTTATGTCGCTAATGAGGACAAGGCTTTATTGGGCATTTTAAGTTCGTTAACCCATTGACTCCTATTGCACCCGAAAATGGTCCAATAAAATCACCATCTCCAGTAGACAATGGGTTAAGAGACATCAAAATGTTTGCAGTCCTTCAGTAAAACTGTAAGACAGTAAGATTTTTCTGGCTGGTTTGGAAAACACCCAAAACAAAGTCATAACATTCTAAAAATCATGTTACACACAAATTATTTTTTTGCCAGTAACGCAGTACAATATTAAAACAAAGACAGTTAATATAATGGATAGGGTATTATTATTATATGTAGTAAAATCACACTCTCTAACAGTCGCTTTAGAAGACTATTATACATGTAGCATGAAAATGCATGTACTTAATTTCCACAACGCACCAAAGTACTTCAAATGTTGATGAGGTATTTGAGGGAAAATATCGATTTACACACATATAAATTACCTTGAGTAGACATTATGGCTTCCTGTTCAATGGCTTAGCTTTTGAAAGAATTCCTTAGATTCAACTAACAACCAAAAGAACTCTAGAAACTAAATTAACCATAGTCCATACACATGCACACGAATCTTACATATATATTCATAAATATATAAGTGAATACCATATAAGTTCACTTTACCTTGACGAATTTTCATTTAATTACATAAATGCGGGTCTTAAAATACAGCTGGTAAAATATACTAGGTATCTGATCTCTTGTGGTCGTACTTTAACACTCTTGATTGGTTTCTTACAGGGTAGAGAATAATTATTCAGTCGATTTTTGAAATTTGAAATCGACGAGTTCCGGTGAACCTAAACGAACGACGAAAAACAACAGCGGCTGCCAATTTCAATATTCAATTTGTTCAAAGCTCGGCTTCGACACGAACACTACACGTATATCTACGTACGTTATAGGTTAAAAATCATACGACGAAAAACAGTGATCGCAGCGAGAATTCGTTATTACTTTAATTCATATATCCATTGCCTCCTAAGATTTGGGTAATTCTTTTGTCTCGACTCTGTTAGTGTTTAATAGCTGCGAACTATAATGATGACTAAGCCTGCTTGCGTGTATACAAAGGCCAAGGAATACATACGTAGCCTAAGGATTCATTAAAAGTTAAATATAAGGATCTCTCTAGCTTTTTGAGTAACAACTGACTGAGTATATTTCGGTACAACGTACTTGACTGTTGCCTGGTGAAGCGCTGAATTTCAATTCACTGAATAGTCGACACTCCACGAATTACCCCTTAAAATAGTACAACCTGCTAAGTCATTGTATATCACCTATTTACCTGGTTTGGGATTGTTATCTCCTTCGGGATTTTGATCTTCGTCTACATGGGTTGTAGATGTAGTCTCAGGATGTTCTGGGGAAGGTAATTTTAGAATAGGAAGTTAGATATCAGTTAAAAATGGACCACAACACCTCTGCAATGGGAACTCTTCAAAATCAAAGCTGATTTCGAAACTTACCTTTCAGGTCTTCTCCTCTGTGTTGCTTACTGTGGTCACTATCGTCGGCCTTTGCAACAACTGTTGGAGTATCTCTGTGCTTTTTAACCGCTTTAGAATTTACAAAATTAGCTAAAATAAGACAGGACAGTAGAAGAAATAGCACCGTTCTGAACGCCATGCTTGATTTTGTGAACGTGCAAGGCTCGTTGAGTTGGACTGGCACCGAGTAAATCTGACCAATCAGAAATCAATACGTTTGACAAGGAACAGAATATTGATTACCAGCATCAACACCGCACACAAAAAACCGGGCAATATTTCTTACCCAAAGTCCTGTTAATCATACGTTACACTAAATCGCACACTAAATTGCTATCTTTTCACTGTTACACATTCTTATCTCTATCTATTATTTTTATTCTGATCAACCTCCGTTCAGTGTGAGTTTGACACGCAAGCAAATAATTTAATTGCGATCTGCCAATAAACGTCACGTAATGTATATCCGCACCAGTTTCTTATGAGCTGTTACGATTAATTCGCAGCTCCCTAAATGACAATTACAGAAATATAGGGTAATCTTAGATCGGTACGTCATAGTAAGAATCTGATTTGCGCCCATTAATTGGGGGGAGGGGGTGAGATGCATAGCCAAGCAAATAAATAGTGTTCTGTGGAAAAAAATCCACTACTAAAAAAAATTTAACCCCCAGCCCAGCCATTATCCCCTGGCATTCATTATTAAACTACTGTAGAGCAAGAGCTGAACGAGAAGTTCTTTTCTACCTCTACTACTATCAAGGGGCCAAGGGGGACGCCTCCCGGCTCCCCCCTCCCTCTGCGCCGCTAATTTCCTGTGTCGGGAAAGGGAGAGCACTGGGGCCGAGTTTCATAACCCAAACAACGGGATCCCTGTGGACGAAAGCCTGGTATAATGCCGTTTCCTGCGTAGAAGTCTGGTTGTTTTTGTGTTTTTTTTAATTCCGAGGAACCTGGGTAAGATATGACGTCACTTGCCGTGCCTCATCTTTTAGTTGTATCGAAACATGTTTTTTAAAAGCTTTTTATGTAACTATTTCGTCACATTTTACTACCGTTAACCATAATTTACCTCAATGTTATGAATCTAAATATTCCTATATTATTTTATTCTTAATTACTTTTACGGGGGTCTACAATTAATAAGCATTGCTATGCTTTCCAGTAGGCCCCTCATCACTTACTTGAATTTATTAAAAACAATTTGTACATATAGATAAGAAACTGTGATGAAATAAATTGATTCAGTGATTGACACCAAAATGGATATAAGACAGAACATTGATTCATACGTACTCTTATCAGTCCCCGGGTATAGCAAATGAGATTTCCTTGTGTCAAGGAACTATATAAAACTCACGGAGATAAGGTAATCCTCCTGTTACCCTGCTACGGAAGGGTTACTCTAGTCTCATTTGTGGGGGGTTTCTTGGTGTAAGGCCTACCCCGGGTCCTAAAGTTGCCGTAATTTTGGGTAACTTAAGGCGACTTTAGGCGACTTAAGCAAAATCGAGGTAAAAAATGTGGAAACTTAAGGCGACTTGATGCGATTTAAGGCAACTTCAGGCAATTTTGGGCGACTTAAGGCAACTTAAGGCCAACTTAAGGCCAACTTAAGGCAACTTAAGGCAACTTAAGGCAACTTAAGGCGACTTAAGGCGACTTAAGGCAACTTTAGGACCCGGGGTAGGCCTTGGTG
The DNA here is from genome assembly GCA_030867875.1 of Actinernus sp. WN-2022. Classification (NCBI taxonomy): domain Eukaryota; kingdom Metazoa; phylum Cnidaria; class Anthozoa; order Actiniaria; family Actinernidae; genus Actinernus; species Actinernus sp. WN-2022. The sequence continues at coordinate 97,569,992 of JAOWCC010000019.1, forward strand.
TAGCACGGCACCACATCACGTCATTCTTTCCCTCTCTTGAATATTCGTTGAAAAGCACCAAATGACATCACGTGTGTTGAGTATAGTGATACACCAGCACAAGGGGAAGACCTTTCCCAATAATCCTAAGTCTCAAGTCGTTGTCCCACTGTCCGGCGGGACAATGGGACAACCACTTTGACGAAATAATTATAAGTCTCTTGTCGTTGTCCCACTCGGTCCTGGGACAACGGGACAACAATTCTTTATGCATACTAATCAGTATAGCTGAGAGACAGGGACAACGGGACAACCATTTCGACGAAATAATTCTAAGTCTCTTGTCGTTGTCCCACTGTCCCAGAACAACGGGACAACCACATTGACGAAATAATTCTAAGTCTCTTGTCGTTGTCCCACTAGTACTGTCCCAGGACAACGGGACAACAAAATTGTATGCATACTAATCAGTATAGCTGAGAGACAGGGAGAACGGGACAACCACTTTGACGAAATAATTATAAGTCTCTAGTCGTTGTCCCACTAGTACTGTCCCAGGACAACGGGACAACAAAATTGTATGCATACTAATGAGTATAGCTGAGAGACCGGGACAACGGGACAACCGCTTCAACGACATAATTCTAAGTCTCAAGTCCGGTTGTCCCACTGTTCCGGGATGGAATTAGCCGGTTTTTTGGTGCGCTATGTTAATTTTTGGTGCGCTCTCATTAATTCAATGACGTCTCGAGTGTATTGTTTGAAGCTCATGAATAAAATGCGGCGCGCTCATGAATAAAGTGGTGGGCTCATGAATAAAGTGCGGCGCTCTCATGAATAAAATGGGGGTGAATAAATTATCTTTTGTCTGGGGCTCATGAATAAAATGTGGCGCTCTCATTATCTATTGTTCCTTTGGATGAGGTCATCGATCTATTCGGGCATGTTTGGGCAAAGCCTATTGTTTGGAGCAGCTATAAAGCTAGAACCAATCGGCCCTGAATCCATTCAATAAATTGAGCAGCAACAAGATCGATCGACGCTGAAACCATTCGAAGTTGAATAATAAATAAATAAAACATACCTCGCAATATCTAAACCCCTTTGTAGTGTAAATAGTAAGAACAAACTACTCGTGATAGGCTCTAAACTGTCTTTATGATTTTCCTTTACAGTTAATAATGCGGGTATCAGCAGCCATCCCGAGGGGGCGGCCCCCGAGCACCCAGGGGCATTTGTCACAGCAGCCATGACAAATACATGGTAAAATCCCTCGGGTGGGGCAGAAAATTGTGACAAAAACCCCCAACCTGGGTGTGTCCCTGGGGTATTTTGACGAAAACGCAAAAGCGCTCTAATGCCCCGCGTGTGGGGCATGTTTTTGCTACAAATCCCCTGCTAAGCCCCTGGGTTGCCCGTGGGTTGCCCGGGGGCCGCCCCCTCGAGATGGGCGCTGATACCCGCATAACTCATAAGATAATTGTATACAAAATCCGGTATGGTTCATTAGATCAACTCTGCTATTGTTCTTAGGGATTAGCGATAACTGAACGGCCTATTGTTTTGAGGAAAACTCTTGAGATGCAAATTCTTCTCTAAAACTGAACTATAATTACCATACGAATAAAAACAAACCACCAGATCAATTAAACAAAGTTTATTCAATCTCAAAAACACCAATTTACAGTTAGTTTTCCTTATAGTCGCGGAGTTGATAACTTTCTTATTTCTCAGTTCTTGGGTTGATATAATGTACCATGTTAAAAGATTACACCGATTTATGTTTCATTGATTTTTTTTCTTGTTGACAAACGCTGCGACAAGAGGAAGAATATTTTAAAGACATTTATTAATAGAAATCGCCTTAATAAAACTTATTTCTAAAAGGTACAAATGTATTGTTCATCACGGGAACACTCTGTTCCGGAATAGGTTGTTTTTGGAATTGTTTATTCAACAAGAATTTTCGGTGGTGAATTGCAGCCTCGGTCGCTTCTTTCCATCCATAATCTTCCATGTTCATCAAGTTTTGCTTTGTTTCCAAGATTTTTCGGAAATCAGGATCTTTTCTTAAGCTGTGAATCCATTTCATATCTTCGAACAACACTTCTCTTAGGTCTTTTCTATAGGTAGGAACCAAAGCGTTACTGCATGGCTTTGATTTCAGCAACTTCATGACTATCCCCATCGTGTTCATACTTTTGAACCAACGCTTCCCAATCTTCCTGGTGCCGTTCTTTAGCTTCGTTTCCAATTCTTTCCCAAACATCCTCTTCTCCGTCATAACTATCATCAGTGGAGTCCGTGCTCTCCTGAGAATCAGAGCTTTGATAAGAATCTTCAGTCATTTCATCATCTGAGTTGGAACGATTAGCAGCCATCGTTTACATATTTACTCTTCAAGGTCGGGAGTACAATGTCAGACTCTTAAAAGTTTCCAACTTTACAGAAAACAAATTGGCGTGGTCACTAAGTTTAACAAATGTCGATTAGCTGATTTAGCTAAGGTCTCTCAGTTAGACCAACATTACAAGCAGGATTCCTAACCAACATATTTGCCATTATCAACAACTGGATTTACATTCCTCGACAAAAACTTTCTTTTTTGAAGTTTCGCTTCTTGTAAATATGGTTTACGTTCTTGAGTTGATAACCCATGGACTTGTGCCAAGTGGTTGGATAATTTAACAAGATACTTTGATCCACAATTAGGTACAGGGCAGTTTTTCACTGAAAGTCCGATTTTCCATGTTCACTCGTTGAAAGTTAGTATCAAATAGCACAAATCTACTTGATCGTCCCTTTTATCTCCTTTCATCCCTTTTGTTACCTTTCGTCCCTCTTTTTTTCGTTTTAAAATAAAAAAAAGAGGGATAAAAAAGAAAAAAGCGGGACGAAAGGCAACAAAAGCCCGAATAGATCGATGACCTCATCCAAAGGAACAATAGATAATGAGAGCGCCACATTTTATTCATGAGCCCCAGACAAAAGATAATTTCTTCACCCCCATTATATTCATGAGAGCGCCGCACTTTATTCATGAGCCCACCACTTTATTCATGAGCGCGCCGCATTTTATTCATGAGCTTCAAACAATACACACGTGACGTCATTGAATTAATGAGAGCGCACCAAAAATTAACATAGCGCACCAAAAAACCGGCTAATTCCATCTCTCTCCTACTACTGACAACCATTCTTTATGTATACTAATGAGTATAGCTGAGAGACCGGGACAACAGGACAACGGGACAACCACTTCGACGAAATAATTCTAAGTCTCTTGTCGTAGGGGGGCGCTTATTAATATAAAAAAAACGTGATTTCAACTCGGAAATATTTTCGTTGCGCGATAGCAAGTATTTGAAATGAAAAAATAGAAGTTATAAACAATTAACAGTAACGTTTTTCACAGGCTGGATTGCTGCAATACTACATCAGGTACGTTATATAACGGTATGGTATTCAGTCACCAGATTCGGTAATATCCAAATCGTCATCATCTTCTTCATAATTAGGTAATGAAAAGAAACTTATCACCAAAAATAACTTTAGTTATACGTATAGGGACATGCCGTAACTTTTCGATAAACGCAAGTAATGTCATCTTCTGTACCGTACGGTACCGGGAAGGTGCGCTAAATCGAGGGGGGCGCTTATTACTCGGGCCAGGCCTTTGGCCGGCACGAGTCTTAAATCGCAAGTTGTTTTTTTCAAGTCGACCTTTTTCGCCGTTAACCAATCAGATTACACAGGAGCTCATTGTTCGATGGACAATATTTCCCGAGGGAGGGCTTGTGGAGGGTATAATCGACCTTTCATGAAGCGTTGCAGTATTGATGGAGGGTGGACAAGAAAACATACAATGTATTAGGAAATGCGAGTAACAAGAAGTATCATAGACGTTTTGTTAATAAAAGCAGTTCCTGCATTGCTCAACGCGAATCTTTTTTGTTCAACAACTACATTTCGAGGCGGGTGGTGTGAATGATGACGATATTACCCAGAGGTCTAATTCGATAGGTTGTTGAATGTCCATCGAGGCTTCCAGTTTTCAGGTGAGTTTTGCATTTTTGTTTTTTGTATTTTGCATCTTGTGCTCAGTATTACACATCACTTACATTATACACTGTCATTATTACGGTGGCCCATAACTGCCATAAGTGCCATTATAGGTAGGATGTTTTTTTGGAAATTCTGTAACTATACGGATCCAAAGTTGTAACTGCGGATCCAAAGTTGTAACTGCGGATCCAAAGTTGTAACTGCGGATCCAAAGTTGTAACTACGGATCCAAAGTTATAACTACGGTCCAAAGTTATAACTACGGATCCAAATTTGTAACTGCGGATCCAAAGTTGTAACTACGGATCCAAAGTTGTAACTACGGATCCAAATCTAAGCATACACTTGATTCATCACGTGATAACATTGTGGTCATAAAGTTTAGGTGCAGCAAAAACTGATAACGTAAATATTACAAAATTACGGTGGCCCATAAGAGCCATTGTAAGTTGGTATTGTTTTGGGAAATTCTGTAACTATGGATCCAAAGTTGTAATTGCGGATCCAAAGTTGTAACTGCGGATCCAAAGTTGTAACTGCGGATCCAAAGTTGTAACTGCGGATCCAAAGTTGTAACTGCGGATCCAAATCTGTAACTGCGGATCCAAAGTTATAACTACGGTCCAAAGTTATAACTACGGATCCAAATTTGTAACTGCGGATCCAAAGTTGTAACTACGGATCCAAAGTTGTAAGGAACGGGACGGGGTTGGGCAAATAACAAAAAAGAGACTCTTGCACAGGAATGGAAGAGAAAAAATCCTTCACAACAAACCGAAGAAAAACAGATATTGCAAACTCCATTATTATAGGGAACTTGTAGGAATTGATAGAATCTCGGCGTGTTTTATACATTTCATTTCTTTGAGCCCAAAACTAATAGATACAATCGCATTCAAGAAAGCCTACTATATAGTCGTTTCTCAGTAGTATTTTTTGAATTTTAAGAAGTTTCGATTTATTTGCACTCCCAAACCCTGGCACTGACCTGAGCCGCAAATCCGCATTACTGTTAACTCGCACTAGCTTTGAATGAATTAAATTACCCAAATTTGATGCTTACAATGGCACCAAAATTGCATTTCAGAATATTCTGCAACCAAACATTTCCCGCGTGTCAGGCTTCAGGGATGTATGTTTGTTATTAAGACCTTTTAACTTTGCTCCAAAGTGGTCTCCAAAATGCAGGAAATCATGCTATTTCAGAGGCCTTAGATTTTCCAAAGGCACCCAACGAAGTTTTCGGTTAAAAAGCTGTTCGGTAGAGTAAGTTAGCCTAAAACTTTCGGATTTGAAAAAAATGTCCCTAGAAAATTGTTTTCTGAAATACTGGCTAGAAAATTTGTTTTCAATCCCTAGAAAATTATAGAAGAAAAGAGAGACTAAAACGTTTCCCCTAAAATATTCGTACGTCCAATTCGTCTGATCAATAGAGTCAGAACGATCCAAAAGAACCCTAAAAAATTCGAACCTCCACAAAACTTTGCAACATGAAGTTACTTGGGCTAGAAAATTCTTGTTTATGTTCTAGACTACTAACAAATTCGTAGGCCGGGAATATTTTGCAATAGTATTTTCGGTTGACGCGAGTTCCACCTAGAAAATCCGAACAGCTAATAGCTTTCTAGAATACGTCAAAAGACATAGTAGGCGCCTTAAAATGGCTAGATGAGCCGCAGACAACTGGTTTCAAACGAATTTCAAAAAGTACTCGTTGGGTGCCCTTGATTTTCAAACTTGGAGATCCTGGTAAGATACGACGCATGATCGAGTTTTTGATATTGTTTCTCACACGTACTTGTCATCAACAAATGGCCTGATAGTGTAGTAGACAATCGACAACCAAACCAAAAACGTTGCCTGAATCTTTGATATGCATTTAGTCCAACGAACTTGCCTCTTTCGACTGCAGTTATTACTTCTTACAGGCCCGGCTACAGACTAACCGACGCAGTTGCCTCGGTTAAAATTTAACCGCCTTTCACTTTGCGAGACTGTATTAGAAAAGAAATATCATATTTATTATCTGATATAGAAAAATACCTCGGTTAAACATTTGGTCTGGCTGCGGGCCTGGCTTCAGTAGTAGAGCTATGATCCACCTTTTGTTCAGGCCACTTGAGTTAACAGCTTAGGCCAGGGAGGTTGGGGGTGTAGTGGTATACCTAAATACCTAAAAACCGATATACACTATACTGTGACATACAAATCATATGTCAAAATCTTGCCATTTACTTTATACCAGAAAATCCCAAAATTATAATATTCTAAATACCAATATTTCAATGTAAAAATACCGTATATCCAAATTAAAACCATTGGATACCAGTATACCCAAAACCCCTGGCCAACCGGGTTGAGTCTTATAATAAATCGTTTAATCAGACGAACGCTAATCGTAATACAATGACCATGCACGGAAAAGAAAGCCTTGAATCTCATAATATTTAGCAAAATAATGTGCAATTATAGTGAGTTTCTGTCAAGATTATACTGCACTAGAACCACCGTACAAAATTGAATGTGGACGGAAAGTGGTATGAATTGTTATCAGTCCTGTTCTAGTGCAGTATAATCTTGACAGAAACTCACTAATTGCACATTATTTTGCTAAATATTATGAGATTCAAGGCTTTCTTTTCCGTGGTCATTGTATTTCGATTAGCGTTCGTCTGATTAAACGATTTATTATAAGACTCAACCCGGTTGGCCAGGGGTTTTGGGTATACCGGTATCCAATGGTTTTAAATTGGATATACGGTATTTTTACATTGAAATATTGGTATTTAGAATATTATAATTTTGGGATTTTCTGGTATAAAGTAAATGGCAAGATTTTGACATATGATTTGTATGTCACAGTATAGTGTATATCGGTTTTTAGGTATTTAGGTATACCACTACACCCCGAACCTCCCTGGCCTAGGCTGTTAACTCAAGTGGCCTGAACAAGAGGTGGATCATAGCTCTACTACTGAAGCCAGGCCCGCAGCCAGACCAAATGTTTAACCGAGGTATTTTTCTATATCAGATAATAAATATGATATTTATTTTCTAATACAGTCTCGCAAAGTGAAAGGCGGTTAAATTTTAACCGAGGCAACTGCGTCGGTTAGTCTGTAGGGGCCTGTAAGAAGTAATAACTGCAGTCGAAAGAGACAAGTTTGTTGGACCAAATGCATATCAAAGATTCAGGCAACGTTTTTGGTTTGGTTGTCGATTGTCTACTACACTATCAGGCCATTTGTTGATGACAAGTACGTGTGAGAAACAATATCAAAAACTCGATCATGCGTCGTATCTTACCAGGATCTCCAAGTTTGAAAATCAAGGGCACCCAACGAGTACTTTTTGAAATTCGTTTGAAACCAGTTGTCTGCGGCTCATCTAGCCATTATAAGGCGACTACTGTGTCTTTTGACGTATTCTAGAAAGCTATTAGCTGTTCGGATTTTCTAGGTGGAAATCGCGTCAACCGAAAATACTATGGCAAAATATTCCCGGCCTACGAATTTGTTAGTAGTCTAAAACATAAACAAGAATTTTCTAGCCCAAGTAACTTCATGTTGCAAAGTTTTGTTGAGGTACGATTTGTTTAAGGGTTCTTTTGGAGCGTTCTGACTCTATTGATCAGACGAATTGGACGTACGAATATTTTAGGGGAAACGTTTTAGTCTCTCTTTTCTTCTATAATTTTCTAGGGATTGAAAACAAATTTTCTAGCCAGTATTTCAGAAAACAATTTTCTAGGGACATTGTTTTCAAATCCGAAAGTTTTAGGCTAACTTAATACTCTCCGAACAGCTTTTTAACCGAAAACTTCGTTGGGTGCCCTTGGAAAATCTAAGGTCTCTGAAATGGCATGATTTCCTGCATTTTGGAGACCACTTTGGAGCAAAGTTAAAAGGTCTTAATAACAAACATACATTCCTGAAGCCTGACACGCGGGAAATGTTTGGTTGCAGAATGTTCTGAAATGCAATTTTGGTGCCATTGTAAGCATCAAATTTGGGTAATTTAATTCATTCAAAGCTAGTGCGGGTTGTTAACAGAAATGCGGATTTGCGGCTGGTCAGCGCCAGGGTTTGGGAGTGCAAATAAATCGAAACTTCTGAAAATTCAAAAAATACTACTGAGAAACGACTATATATAGTAGGCTTTCTTGAATGCGTTTGTATCTATTAGTTTTGGGCTCAAAGAAATGAAATGGAGAAAACACGCCGAGATTCTATCAATTCCTACAAGTTCCCTATAATAATGGAGTTTGCAATATCTGTTTTTCTTCGGTTTGTTGTGAAGGATTTGTTTCTCTTCCATTCCTGTGGAAGTCTCTTTTTTGTTATTTGCCCAACCCCGCCCCGTTCCTTACAACTTTGGATCCATAGTTACAACTTTGGATCCGCAGTTACAACTTTGGATCCGCAGTTACAAATTTGGATCCGTAGTTATAACTTTGGACCGTAGTTACAACTTTGGATCCGCAGTTACAACTTTGGATCCGTAGTTACAACTTTGGATCCGTAGTTACAACTTTGGATCCGTAGTTACAACTTTGGATCCGTAGTTACAACTTTGGATCCGCAGTTACAAATTTGGATCCGTAGTTACAACTTTGGAGCCGCAGTTACAACTTTGGATCCGCAGTTACAAATTTGGATCCGTAGTTACAACTTTGGAGCCGCAGTTACAACTTTGGATCCGTAGTTACAACTTTGGATCCGTAGTTACAACTTTGGGTCCGTAGTTACAACTTTGGATCCGTAGTTACAACTTTGGATCCGTAGTTACAACTTTGGATCCGCAGTTACAAATTTGGATCCGTAGTTATAACTTTGAACCGTAGTTATAACTTTGGATCCATAGTTACAGCATTTCCCAAAAAAATACCTACTTATAATGGCCACCGTACATTATACAGTCGTAACTACGACACTTTTGAACTTCAGTGCTGTCTCATAGTCATATTATTATTTAAAGCGATAGCTCAAAAGTATACTCAAAAAAAAAATACTCATAAGAATACTCAAAAGAATACTCTCAACTGAGATACAAACAAGAGCCCATCTGGGCTTTCACTCGGGCCACATGAGATTGAAGATGAAATACACTTGCATTTGAAATCCTCTTAGTAATAACTAAAAGGAAGAATTATTAGCTGAATTTAGCAGTCTTTAGGAGTGGCCGGTAGCGCCGTGACTTTCATTCTCTGCTCCCCTAGCTAGTATATATGTAATTTAATATTTATATTTTTCTCGTATGTTAATAATAATAATAATAATAATAATAGATTTATATAGCGCTGTTTCTTCGAAAATCCAAAAGCGCTTTACATTCTGTAAAAACATATTAAAACTATAACCACTGATGTAGTTAACTATGATAAGATTAAAAATATATCTATATATAAAAACATACGAATAAAAATATTAAGATTAATAAACAGAAGAATAATTTAAAATTACATCATGAATAGTATGCGCGCTTAAAAAGAAATGTTTTAATGGCACTTTTAAAATCAGTCAAAGATTGAATAATCCTTATGTTTTCTGGTAGATTATTCCATAAGGACGGCGCCGTAACTGAAAAAGCTTTGCGACCATAGGACTCTAAATTGTACTTAGGAATAACTAAATAATTTTTGGTAGCAGAGCGTAGTGACCGTTTCGGAACATATGGAGTTAAAAGTTCATTAAGATAAAAAGGTGCCATATTATTTAAAGCCTTAAATGTCAGTAGTAAAATCTTAAAGTCAACCCTCTCTGCTACGGGCAACCAGTGCAATTCCTTCATAATAGGACTGATATGTTCATATTTGCGTGAGTACGTGAGAAGTCGTGCAGCTGAGTTTTGAACATACTGTAGTCTCTTCATTAAGTCCCTTGGCAAACCTGATAACAGCGAGTTACAGTAATCAAGTTTAGATGAAATAAATGCATGAATAAGGATTTCACAATGTTTAAGTGATAGGAATTTCCTTATACCAGCAATGTTTCTAAGATGGAAGAATGCCGTTTTACATATTGAGTTTACTTGTTTCTGCATAGACAAGGTATCATCGAACCAAACACCAATGTTTTTGGCGAACTTAGATGAGTGTATTAGCTCATCTGCAACATAAATCGAATCAAGAGCAACTTGAGGACGATGACGAGCATTAAGCACAAGCAGCTCAGACTTATCATTGTTAAGCTTTAACTTATTTAATGTCATCCAGTTGTTGATATCCCTGACACAATCTTCTACTAGAGACTTGGCACGCATGGTTTCACCAGAAACTGACGGCTGAAATGATATGTAAATCTGGGTATCGTCTGCATACATATGGTAAGACATATTGTGTCGCTTAATGATGTCCCCAAGAGGTGCCGTATATAACAAGTACATTATGGGACCGAGCACAGATCCTTGTGGAACTCCACAAGTGAGATCACGACTAGATGACCGTAGGTATGTTGACCTTTTAATTTAAACACTACTTATTCGTTTAACACACTGCATTTGAGCAGGCATATATTCATTGTTTTGAACCCGAGAATTAACCGTACTACCGTACTTCATGGTCCCTTTCTTTAGTAGTGGGTCAGTTGTCGGTCAGGTGATTGTAAACTCTCGTCATTTAGCACAGAAAATGTATTCTGATGAATAGAGATCGGGTTGTCATGTAAGAAAGATGGCTCTTGAACAAACTGATTCGTTGCTAAAGCTTCCGTAGGTTGGGTAGTCTCGGAACACTGGAGACCTTGGTCTTTCATTGTCTTCTTTTTTGTATTCTTGATTTTTGTTTTTAAAGTTTGAAAGTCGGATCTCAGCTTTATTATATCCGCTTTCAACTCGCCATTTTCAACTTCTATAGGTCAATAATACGTGATGACAGCATCTTGATTTCGGTCTTGTATATATTATCTTGCTGCACTAATTTGTCTTCCAAATGACTGAGTTTCGTTTTGAGGTGACGAGAGTAAGAATTCATTACGCATATCAGTTAGGCCAGCCTACATGTTACAAATCAAGGTCATTAAATCAGCGAGAGAGTTCTTATTGCGGGCTAACAATCCTCGTGAAGAATCTAAAGAATTCCGTCTCTTCCGGTTTGAATTTGACTCATGTGTATGTTGCTTTTGGAGTTTCAAGGATATGTTGATCCAAAACTACAGGCGCTTGGGGTTTTTCATTGACTTGTGAACTTGCAGGCTCTGTAACTTGTTTTGTTTTCTTAGTATAACATAGTGTTGAACATGTTCATGTTCTCAAGCATGTCGCGCGTGACCTGTTTCTTCATTCATTAAGTTCTCTACTTTCATCTGTAATCTGGGAAACTCAATCTTTGCCCATGCCTTGGCACATAACTATTCCTGTTGTTAAGTAGACGTGGATGATTATAAGTAAAATCCTTCGACAGCTTGTACCGTTTCCGCTAGGTCAATATCCTCGCTGGAACGAAATAACTTGATCTCAATACTCTCTGATCCAACTAATACGGTAAATTTAAGTCTCTGACAGTTTTTAAGAGACTCATAATATTGGTCTTGAAGTGCCTTCACCCAAAATAAGATGTTCTCCTCGGATGTTTTAAATGCAGCACAGCGAGCCGATGGCTTATAGATTACAATATCTATTTCTTCGAATTTTAGCTTTGCGGATCCTAGCCCCTTCACTGGCTTCAGGTCGTCGTACGTGTTGTATATAAAATCACTGGCTATCTGGGTAAAAAACGCGGTCCTTCAGCTCCGACAATAGCGCCAGTTGAAAAATCCTGAGCCTGTTGGAAGGCTTTCGCACGAGTGAAGTTAAATAAAACATTAAAGTGCTTACATTTGAGAGATGGGACTCCAAATTAGAGAGAGAGTTCCTCGCGGGTCCTCCACCATCTTGATTTACTGTATTAAATTATGTAAATAAATTAACCTGGCGATTGTTGCGTGACCAGCACAGTGCATCTGATTGGTGTGAATTTGACCTTTAACGCATGTGCAGAAATTTTGCTACACGGAATAAAAATAATAATAAAAATAACGACTTGCATTTTAAGACTCGGCGCTGCCACAGGCAGCCCGAGTAATAAACTGTCAGCAAAGTGATAATTTGCGAACTTCAAGTTCAAGCGTGATACAGTGTAAGCATGTCCTGAAATTGTTAAAGCAAAAATTGACTTGAAAACTTCGCTAAATTCGCCATTAAGTTCAGGTGTATTTATGTTGAAATCCCGGCGCTTTCTCCGTGTATAAGCATATTAATAATTCATTTTGTCAAATTTTCATACATTCCAACCATTTAACAACAGTGATGGAACATGTTGGTTATCAACAAATTGTAGAAAGATCAACATTTGTATCAGCAGGAAGTTTGTTAGATCAGGTATATATCAAACCACAACAATTCAAAATTCTGATCATAAATGTTATCACATACACTTACTTTACATGTACATGGGCTGTTCAAGATTCAATACATTGTAGTACTGGTACATCACATTAAGTAGACTGGACACTCAACATTTGCTCTTAGTTAATTTTCCTACAGTTGGAACAAATATCACCAATAATTATTCCTTTAATGACTAATTACTGTTATTAGAGATAGCTGCAAATCAGTTTATCAAAAAACATTTTGAATATATTTTATAAGACATACGTTGTACATGTACAGTATGTACGATTTATTAATAGTGTAATAAATTATATTAGGGCCCCAGGGCCCACACATGGAGCTTCCAGGAGCTCATAACAAAGGTAAGTTTTCAACAGGGAATGTAGGGGGAGGGAATGAAGGGAAGGTATTTTTTCTTTGTATGTTAACTAGCTCTGCTTCATGTCAATAGTATAATATAATTATTTACATGCTCACATTTTTTTCCAGACATAATTATTCCTACATATTGTACTTCCCTGTGAGGTTGGCCTAGTGAACTCCTATAGCGTTCTTCAATAAAGCTGATTCAGTCCTGAAAAATAACCAGTCTGTAGTCTGATTACATCTGTCAACAAGGCCCACAATATTACCAGGTTAGCCATATTGCCTCGGGATCAGAACGGTGTTACAAAAGAAATACTCCTTATGAGGTGGACTTTTCTGCATGGATATACACATAATAAAACATTTCGCTGGGTTAAATTCCATTTGCCAGATGTCCTGCGTTTCTTTAGGTCTGATTGTAATTTGTCCATATCTGTTGTAGTGGTGATAGGTATGTAAATAAGACAGTCATCAGCAAATAATCTGGTTGGACATTCAAGCTCATTTGTCAAGTCGTTAACATAAAGTAAGAACAATAAGGGTCCAAGAACGGTTCCTTGGGGTACACCTGAAATGACTTGCTGAGGTGGAGATGAGGCACCATCACACACTGTTTGTTGAATTATGTGTGTTAAGAAACTTCTTAGCCAGTTATTTAGAGGACCTGTGATTCCATAATGGTGTAGCTTTTTTAGGAGTCTTTCATGTGGCACTTTGTCGAAAGCCTTTGTAAAGTCCAGAATTGCTAGATAAGATGTTTTCTTTTCATTAAGTGCATATGCAATTTCATGTATCGTGCCTAGAAGTTGTGTTTCTGTTGAGCGCTTTTGGCGAAACCCATGCTGGTTATCCACCAAGATGTTATTCAGCCCAAGGTATTTCATTATGTGGCTATGTACGATATGTTCGAGAATTTTACATGCCACGCAAGTTAATGAGATAGGTCTGTAGTTCTTGCATTCCTCTTTTTTCCCTTTCTTAAAAACTCCATGGATATTTGCTTCTTTCCATTTGGTTGGTAGCACCGCTTGGTCAAGTGATGCCTGGAAGAGGTCTGTTAGTATTGGTGAAATCTCTAAATATAACATCTTTAAGATCCATGGTGGAATATCATCAGGACCAGGAGCTTTAGCACCTTTGAGGCCTTGTAATTGTTTTTCTACTCCTTTACAGCTAACTTGAATGGGGCTTATTTTGGTGGTGTTATTAGATGGTGGGAGAACAGGATAGGTAGACTTGTTTTCTTCTGTAAAAACACTACAAAACTGATTATTTAGTGCTTTTGCTTTGGTGTACGGATCATTTGTTAATTTTCCATTAACTTTAAGGTCAGGAACTCCAACTTGGCCATTGCTTTTAGTTCTCTTTATATAGGACCAGAATGATTTTGGATTTTCCTGAATAGAATCTGATAAAAAACCAGACACATATTCATGTCTTGCCTTAGTAAGTTCCTGTCTCAGTTTCTTTTTGGTTGTTCTGTATTTGGCCCAGTCTGTAATAATAATAATAATAATAATAATGAATTATTTATATAGCGCTATTTCCTATAGCTCAATAGCGCTTTACAATTTTTTAACGAACTAATAAAATAAGTATAAAAATACTAATTTAAGATATGATAGGTATGGAAATATATGTACATAAATATTACAAATTTACATTATACTATCTAATAACAAATAAACTATCTAATTATAAAATTTCTTAAAAAGATGTGTTTTAACATTTGATTTAAAACTGGCTACTGAATCACTAGAACGGATAAAATCTGGTAGAGAGTTCCATAATTTAGGCGCGGCAAATACAAAAGACCTATGACCGTAACTAGCTAGTCTAGCTACGTGTACTTTAAGTAAGTTTTTAGAAGAAGACCTTAAGTTCCTAGACGGAGCATATGGCTGTATAAGGTCACTAATATAGGTAGGGGCTAAGCCATTAAGTGCCTTATAGGTAATTAATAATAATTTAAAAACAATGCGTTGGCACACTGGAAGCCAGTGTAATTGCTTCATAATGGGTGTGATGTGGTCATATTTTCTAGTACGCGTAACGAGACGAGCTGCTGAATTCTGAACATTCTGAAAACGGTCAATTAAAAATTTAGGTAGTCCATATAATAGTGAGTTACAGCTGTCTAACTTTGAAGTGATAAATGCATGGACTAGGATTTCAGTATCCAATTGTGATAGGCAGTCCCTTATTCTAGCTATATTACGTAGGTGATAGTAGCATGTTTTACAGACATTAGTGACATGTACTTCAAGGGACATATGTTGGTCGAAGGTGACACCAATATTCCTGGCAGAAGTGGATGACGAGATCCTTTCGGTGGAGACATCGATATAGTCTATCGATGGGCGTGGACGATGGTGAGCACTTAGGATCAAGAGCTCCGTCTTGTCCCTATTTAGCTTCAACTTGTTACGTCTCATCCAGGAATCAATCTCAATCAATCTCATCAATCTCTGTGTCTTTGTTGGATCTTTTAGCAGTATTATATAATTTTTGTTTTTTCTTACACATTCTTCTGTGCGTTCTACCAAACCAGGGAAGATTGAAACGACTCGATGTTGTTTTGCAG